>PIJE02001354.1:3886-52193 GCA_002895965.2 Coryphaenoides rupestris
CACACGACTACAACTTTCTTGAGTCCTCTCAGTCGAGCAACGGCGTTAAATAAATCCCATGATGCATTGTGATGCGATGCGAGCCCTATAGACGAAACGACACGTTATACGACTGCTGCGTGGGCGCCTCATGGAATGAATGCCCGTCTTGTCTTTTCTTTTCTTTTCTTTTCTTTTCTTCAACTCTCTCCGATTTCAAATAAAAATAGTAACGGATAATTGCGCCGGTAATTGGCGCTGGAGGCGGCGGCGGTACGGCGTTGGGGAATGAGAGTGAAAAGTGGGTCGGCTCAGACCCGAACACGTGAAGAGAGACGCGTGGGGCTGAGAATAACATCTCGACGCGTCCGTGTTCCGGTCTTATACTTCATGACAGCTCCTAATGGTCAATGAATGACGAATTCATTAATTGGGCTAATTGAGAGGAAAACGACAACGGATTGTAACGTAAGGCAGAGACGATACGATGCGGTCAGGGCGCACATACACACACACACGATGATAACGAATCTCGGATGAGTCACAGAAACACATCGGCCTCCAACTGATCGTCTTGTTCCGATGTCTTCAGAGACTCCCCAGCGGGTTGATTCTGCACCCGGGATCCATGGGGTCCGGCCGGCGGCTCCTGAGGGCCTGATGAGCGTTGTGGCTCCGCGGGTCAGAAGTCACAGCATCGCATCGCATCGCCGGCGGGAGACGACGACATTACCCCCGATGACATTACCCCCTGCTGAGCGACGGCTGAGCGTTCGGCTGCTACACACTACAGATAATGATCATAATGGTAGAATGATGATGATGATAATAATAATAGTCGTAATAAGTGATGATTAATACGATGCTCAGAGTGATAATGCTGATCATAACGCTGTGCATAAAAATACAAATAAAACTAAAAATAATAATAATGATGATAATACTAATGGGTATTATAATGATAATGCAGATTCTGATGATATTCATCATAATAATGCTGATCATAATGATATTCATCATAATAATGTTGATGATAATACTAATGTGATTATAATGATAATGATGATCACAATGATGAGGATACTAATAATGGAGATAATAATAGGCTAATTATGATGCTTATAAGTATGTTATAGCATTTATGATAATAATTACAGTGATCGATAGCGATAGTCATAATTGTTAATAATGGATGATTATTATGTTAATTATTATTATTCTGAGGCTGATGATGAATGATGATGATGATTTGATGACAATAGTATAATGATAATATTATTATGCTATCAGTGCTGCTAATAACAGCGATAGTAATAATTTGACTTGAAAGCTGCTTGAATCATCACCTTAACTGGAAGGATAAAGTTCCAGGCGCTCCAGAATATTCTAATGTTTGACAAAATTGAAATATTTCCATCCTGTCTCATTGTTCAGCAGCTTTTTAAATATGACATCATTGAACTTTCTATGGAGAAGATTTGCACTTGTCCATTGTGTTTCAGCGTATTCTTTGCACGGCGAGGGGGAAATGTCTCTCATCATTTTTAATGTCACTCCTGTCGGTTCACTCAGATCACAAGATTCAATTATTAAAATTCCCCCAAACTGCGTCGCCAACATCTTTCATCTCGTCGCGACGCAACCGTCTTCCAGGTCTCCCTCTCCCGTGACTCTCCGACTTAGCTTCATCATTCATCTCATTGTGTTTCCTATTTCCTGCAGAAGTTCCTCAACTCAACCACACACACACACACACACACCACACACACACACACACACACACACAGCCACACACTCCCATCCTGGAGTCTTCAATAAATCCACCTTCACTTCCCGTGAGACGTCCTGTCCAGCACAATGGCCCTCATGCTGGTGCGTTTACAGAGACTCAGAGAAGCGCTCACTCATCACCATCAGCATATCAGTCTTCATCCTCCTCCTCCCTGCCTCCTCCTCCTCCTCCTCTCCTCCTCCTCATCATCATTTAGATTTTAGGGCATTTCATTTCATCATCATCATCATCACAAGCATCTTCGTCACTGCCATCGCCATCACTCATATCACCACCACCACCACCACCATCATCATCATCGACCTTTCGTCATCATCACCACCATCTTATCTTCAGCATCGTTATCACCACCATCATCTTCATCAATATCATCCTCATCCTCACCCTCACCATCTTGAGGAAGGAAACTCATTCGCTCCACTCTGAAACACCTCATTCCGTCTAACTTGGGCTTGTACCAAAATTCCTTCGTTCGACAAAAACCCCAAAAAAAACCCTTTTAATTTCTCTTCCGTCGAGAAGGTCATCGAGCGTAAGAAAGCGGCGAGGTAATGTGCCGGCAACGTAAGGTAATGCGTTGGGGGTTTATCCGGCTGCACGCTGTGCGGATGGTCCGCGAGGAGGAGTGTGTTCGGCGGAGCGTCGCGCGCATTCCGCCTGCCCACGATCCGGCGCTCAAACTAAAGATAGTTTAGCGGAGACACTTGAGAAGGAGGAGACGAAGCGAAATGTACACAATGAGGCGGTGGAATGCGCACCGTCTCGCCGGGGCCCGCGGAGCAAAGCAAAAAAGCAATTTCTTCTTCCTTCTTTCTTCTCTCGTCTCGTCTTCTTTTTTTGTTGCGTGGATATGCGCCTCAATTTACTGTCGTTCAAGGACAAAAAAAGAAGATGGAGATGAAACCGGAGGCACGGGGGGGGCAGAGACGAGACGCAGGAACATGCTTGTTATCTCGCTTCTGCTGGGATGTGTTTTTTTGGGGGGGGGGGGGGGGGGTTCTACGACTCGACGATTCGAGTTGCAAACAAAACAAAGCGAAGGAGTCTGGCTCTCGTAACACTTCATCCCGAAACCCTGCCGGAGCGGCGTAGGCGTGCGAGTCAAGGTCACGGCGAGAACGGGGGGGGAAACAAAAGGAGTCGGATCGGCTCGCGGGAATATGAAAACAAACGTCGGTCTGAGGAGGAGCGTGGACCGCGACGATAAACGATGTGCGGTAACGCTGCCCTCGTGAAAAAAAATAAGAAATACCGCGGATACAAAACCTCAGCATTTTAAAATTTCGCGTGATTACCTCCTAGCGAGGCGACGTCTCAAAACGGAGGCCCGAAAATGCTGACAGCGAAAGACAAGGAAATTTGTAATTTGAGCGCAGTTTTCCCGCGCGCTTCTGTCATAATAATAATAATAATAATAATAATAAAAAAAAGTATCCCGCTTTAATCTTTGCTGTTTATGCCGGCTACGGTGTACGCCGCTTCCCCGCATCCCATTAAGCCGAACGGGGATTTCAAAGCAAGATCTTAAAAAAGGCTTCTCGCGGGAGGGAGGACGGTGAGTCTCAGCACATCAAAAAGAATAAGAAGAATATATGAGTGATAATTTGATGAGTCAAGCACACACACACACACACGGTGAGAGGCACACATCACCGAGACGTGAGCGGAGAGAGAAGGTGTACGGCCTATTTTTGGGGATAATGGAGACCGAAGTAAATGCGCTCTTCATAATGGACCTCCGACGTAACTGGAGGCGGAAAAAAGAGCGAGTTCTATAATTCGACCTCCTTTTTTTTCGTCCTTTTTTTCCGAGAGAGACAAGAGTCCAATTTCACACTTGACGCCGGTCCGTGTACGAGGCGGGCGCCGCACACGTTTGATTTTTTGTGACACGGACACAATGAACCGACCAAAAAAACGAGCAACTTTTGTCCGACTACGTCGATACTCGGTCACAGAGCGGTTCCCGTCGACTCGGCGCAATCTAGTCACCCCCCCCCCCCCCGTGAAGCGTATACACCGTCGTACGTTACGTTCTCCACGACTTCAACTCGTATATACAGTATATATCTCACAGACTGTATCTGAGTGTAAACCGTGACGCCGCCGCTCTGAGCGTTTTGATTCGTTGTAGACAAGCGCAGATGGAGCTCGGTGGCCAGACGTCGATGAAACGAGGAGTTATTTCTCCCGCTCGCCGTCGCAGAGTACAACACTTCTGCTCTTCTAAACCCCTCCGCCCCTCACGTCGTCGTCGTCTTCCAACAATACGACGAACTTCGCGAGTTTAAAAAAAAACCTTCGCCGCCGGCTAACGCGGTTCCCCCACTCGCCGACACCGCCGCCTGTCATCGTCCACAAACGATGACCCGGGAACAGCGAGACCGAGAATAGACTTTCTCTTTCTCCCCCCCCCCCGCCGCCAGTGGGAAACAAACACAGCGAAAAAAATCCTTCCAAATGATGAACTTCTTAAATAACCTTCATCTCTCGCTGTCAAAGCGGTGACTCAGTCGGAGCTTTTGAAGTGTAGAGTTTGGCTCCGAGTGTAGACAGTCCTCTTCCACCGCGGATACTTACCTCCCGTTCTTTGCGCTCGCAATTTTCGACATGAATACAGAAGCTTCTCGCAACTCCGAATGGCTCCACGGTGACTGGCAGTCAGATTCTTCTCCCCCCCCTCCTCCCTCTCCCCCCTCCTCACCCCAGACCTCCTGATCCTTATTTCAGAATCAGAATCAGAATCTTTATTGCCTTAGTTTTTTACAAACAAGGAATGTGCTTTTGTGAAATTGCTGCATAACATTGAACATTAAACAGAAAGTAATAATACAAACATACAAATAATTATCAACATTTTGAAAAAATATACACAAAAATTTATAAAAAAATAAGCAATACATTTAAAGACAAAGATGTGCCTTAATGTAATGCACTAGCGTCCATGGGGGGTGGGAATTAGTGGGCTTAAACGTTAATTGCTACCACCAACACCAGCCCTCCATTCCCATTGGCTGCCACCACCATTCCTCCATCTCCATGGGTGACCACCGATAGCCTTCAATCCCCATTGGCTACCGCCGATAGCCCTCCATCCCCATTGGCTACCACCACCATTGCTCCATCTCCATGGGCTACCGATGATAGCCCTCAATCCCCATTGGCTACCGCCACCAACCCCTCCGTTCCCATTGGCTACCACCACCAACCCCTCCGTTCCCATTGGCTACCACCACCAGCCCTCAATCTCCATTGGTTACCGCCGATAGCCCTCGATCCCCATTGGCTACCACCGATAGCCCTCCATCTCCACTGGCTACCACCGCAAACCCCTCTCTCTCGTACCAGTTCATCATCCCTTTCAAGTTTCAAGTATTTTATTGTCACTTCACAATTATAAGCAGTGAGTGAAAAACCTTTTGTGCAAAACGCCCGACAGCCGACAGTAATTATAAAAGAATACAAAATAGAAATAGGACTACAAAATAGAAGTAGAACTATAAATATAAATTCTGTGTAAAATAAGAATAAAGTCAAATGAAATGGAATATACAACAAAAATATCCAGGTGAGCAGTACACATATAAATCGATGTACTAAAATATACATTGTATATGCTGACATTCACAGAATGTCACAGAATACCTTCTCAGACAGTCAACACAACACTAGCACCAGCAGTTGGCACCAGGACTAGCACTAACACCAGTACTAGCACCAGCACTAGCAGTAACACCAGCACCAGCACTAGCAGTAACACCAGTACCAGCACTAGCAGTAACACTAGCACCAGGACCAGCACTAGCAGTAACACCAGCACAGCACTAGCACCAACACTTAGCACTAGCATTTAGACATTGATGCCGAACTTGTTCAGCAGCCTGATGGCCTGACTGTGGAAGCTGTCTCTGAGTCTGCTCGTCACTTGATACTGCGGTATCGCCTGCCTGATGGTAGGAGTGTGTACAGTTCGTGGCTGGGGTGGTTATTGTCTTTAATAATCCGTTTGGCCTTGGCCACGCACCGCCTGGTGTATATATCCAGGAGGGAGGGAAGCTCACCTCCAACGATGTACTGGGCCGTCCGCACCACCCTCTGTAGTGTTTTACGCTCCAGTGCGGTGCAGTTCCCGTACCAGACGGTGATGCATCCTGTGAGAACACTCTCGATGGTACAGGAGTAGAATGTTCTGAGGATGCGGGGGCACATGTTGAATTTCCTCAGTCGCCTGAGGAAATACAGGCGTTGTTGGGCCTTTTTCACCACGTGTGTGGTGTGCGTGGTCCATGTGAGGTCCTCGGAGATGTGCACGCCGAGGAACTTGAAGCCGCTGACCCTCTCTACTGCAGCACCGTCGATGGAGATGGGGGCGTGCTCTCCTCTCCGCTTCCTGTAGTCCACGATCAGCTCCTTGGTCTTCTTGACGTTGAGGGCGAGGTTGTTCTCTTGGCACCACTGTGCCAGTGATCCAACCTCCTCCCTGTAGGCTGTCTCGTCGTCGTCGGCGATCAGTCCCAACACTGTCGTGTCGTCAGCAAACTTGATGAAGACGTTGGGAGTAGGGAGTAGAGGAGAGGGAGTAGAGGAGTAGAGGAGAGGGCTCAACACGCATCCCTGAGGGGCTCCCGTGTTGAGGGTCAGTGGCTCTGAGGTGGTGCTGCCCATCCTCACCACCTGGCGGCGGCCCGACAGGAAGTCCAGTATCCAGCTGCACATGGTCGGGTGCAGGCCTAGACTCCTGAGCTTGGTGTCGAGCTTGGCAGAAACTATCGTGTTGAACGCTGAGCTGCTAAGTCCACAAACAGCATTCTCACACAACAGTTCTTCCCCTCCAGGTGAGAGAGGGCGGTGTGAAGTGCCATGGCAATCGTCCGTCGTCGGTGGATCTGTTTTGACGGTAAGCAAATTGCCATGGGTCCAGCGTGGCGGGCAACATGGAACAAATGAAGTCCTTGACCAGCCTCTCGAAGCATTTACTGACAATCGAGGTGAGGGCTACGGGTCTCCAGTCATTCAGGCAGGTTACCTTGGGGTGTTTAGGGACAGGCACGATGATGGACATCTTGAAGACCTCGGGAACAACAGCCTGGGACAGGGACAGGTTGAAGATGTCTGCGAAGACTCCTGCCAACTGGTCCGCGCATGCTCTGAGGACGCGCCCCGGGGATGTGGTCTGGTCCCGCCGCCTTCCGGATGTCCACCCGCTTGAAGGCTCCGCACACGTCAGCCTCTGAGATGTTCGGCAGGCTGGCCTCCTCAGGCAGTGCTGACTTCGGCGGGCTGCCGTTCACATCGAACCGAGCGAAGAAGGTGTTTAACCGCAGCCAGCGGTAAAACACATGACAGTACATCCCGGCTGTACTGTAATGATGTATTGATGCTATGACGTCATCTTGTATCTTGTATCTCAACACGGTGATGTATTTGTGGGCACCTGAAACTGTACTGGCTTCGATCGCCCAATGTTCCCCAACTGAACCGAAAAGCATCTTAGTTGGGTGAAAAGCATCTGCAGTAAACAGTTGACATATTAGTCAATAATGCACCGACAGCAAGTTATTTCTCCTCCTCCTCCTAAGGCCAACAACAACAAATTATTATTTCGAGAGCGAGTCTTTCTGAAATTCTCCCTTTTTTTTCCCCGACACGACTCAAAAGTGTCGGGAAAAACCTCACAGAGAAGCGCTTCATTTGTGCGGTTTGCCTGCGCGCCGCGAGACGATGCGACACGGCGCGATACGGGAAGCAGGCAAACTGGTTCAAGATATCAACACATATACCCCCACCACCACCACCACCGCCACCACCCACCACCACCACCACCAGCCCCCCCGCCATGAAGTGTGGAGTGTGGGAGTCACGGAGGAGATGTATTCGTGCTTTGCGGCGTGCTTGGGAGGGGAGGGAGCGACGGTAATGGCTGTCAGGGCTCTGGTATGCTTCAGCGAACCGAGGACAACATTTTCTGTCTCGCTGGCTGCGGTTATATAACCCTGCAGGAGTCCACAGATGAGAAGCCGCGATCACGTGACACTTCTAATGTAGTGCTTTATTTAGAGGCTCAGCGCCGAGCTCGAGGAGCACAGCCTCCTCGCACAGCCTCCTCGCACCGCCTCCTCGCACTGCCTCTCACTGCCTCACACCGCCTCTTTGCACAGCCTCTCACTGCCTCGTACTGCCTCACACTCACACAGCCTCACACAGACTCGGGGAGATGGAGATGTTAACGTTAATCCATCCTGGTCTTTCCAGGAGATATTAGTCTTGTTTTCCCGTGGCACCGTTGGGGGGGTTGAAGATGGAAAAGGGAAAAACCCGACGAACACAATGAACAACAAAGCACAGAAAGATGACCCTATGAAAAAAAAATGCACATTTGTGAATCCCTCCCCGTTACCACGGCGACGTGGAGATGATGTTTCCCTTCACCACTCGGGGGCGTGGCCTGACCTTGATTTACGGCCCCTGAGACGCCGCTCGGGGGGTCTGGTGTTTCGTCCCCGCCGTGGCGTTGCATAATAACTGCCATTTCCCCCTCTCAGCGAGAGACACAGCGCAGCGCTGCCGCCGCGCCGCGGCTAGCTCGCCGCCCTCTCTGTCAAATGAAATGTCTTTCAATGAATGTCCTTTCAGTGTCTCCCGCATGTGATCCTGCCCCGACGCGTTGCGCACTGAAGGGTGCGGTATAAATAAACGCGGCGCCTCGCCTCCGAGATGCAGATGCTGCGGAAAACGTTGGAGGGACGGATTTATTTGTAACCTTACTCGTTGCATTAATCAGATATCGCGAAAGTCGAGCAATGTCAACGGAGACCCCGGGGGGGGGAATTAAGACAGGCGTCGGTCGTCACGGAGTCAGAGTGACACGAGAGCTAATGTGTTTGTTGGAGCGTTGTCACGAGACCGTTAGCATCGAACAAAACGCTCACTTTAATGCACACGGGAACTACTGTGGGCAGCGGCGTCTCCACATGGATTATTTTCTTGTATAGATTGGCCGCTCCTGTGCAACCCTCCCCACATCCATAAAATAAGCACACAAGTACACTTTAAGGTGCTTCACAGTATTGCCTCACATTACCCATTCATACACCGACGGCGGTGTCGACCATGCAAGGTAACAACCAACACGTCAGGAGCAGGTAGGGTTAGGTGGTGTCTTGCTCAGGGACACCTCCACACTTAGCTAGGAGGAGCAGGTAGGGTTAGGTGGTGTCTTGTTCAGGGACACCTCCACACTTAACTAGGAGGAGCAGGTAGGGTTAGGTGGTGTCTTGCTCAGGGACACCTCCACACTTAGCTAGGAGGAGCAGGTAGGGTTAGGTGGTGTCTTGTTCAGGGACACCTCCACACTTAGCTAGGAGGAGGAGCAGGTAGGGTTAGGTGGCGTCTTGCTCAGGGACACCTTCACACTTAACTAGGAGGAGCAGGTAGGGTTAGGTGGTGTCTTGCTCAGGGACACCTCCACACTTAGCTAGGAGGAGCAGGTAGGGTTAGGTGGTGTCTTGCTCAGGGACACCTCGACACTTCGTCTTCTGTCCTTCTCGAGTGTCTCTTTACTGTTTACTGGGGGGTTCTCCAGAAACATCTTTCTGGTTCCCCCTGGCTGAGGAGGTGTACGCGTTGTCGTATACTGTAGCCTGTAACGTACAGACGTACGGACGTACACTCGCTCACATAATGCTCCTTGAGGCGGTCGGGCTAATACTCGTCGTACGCGCGCTCGCAGCCAAAGCGATTTACAGGTGAAAAATAAAATGAAAGCTTTACGATCAATATTGGAGCAACAACCACACAGAACATCCACTCCTAAGTGCTGCGAGAGCAACTTTCTGAAGAACCACCGGAGCGAGAGCAGAGCAGCTGGAGGTCATGAAAACTTCCAGCCGTACCGCATTATTATTATTATTACCCAGAACCCCTCACAGCCGTCCTATCGTCAAATACCAGCACGGCTGTATTCACGCCACGCGCCGTACGAGCAGGAGATGGCGGCGGCGGCGGCGGCGGGGCGGCGGCGAGGAGGGGAGGGGCGGCGGCGAGGAGGGGAGGGGCTTCTGTGAGACGCTGGATCGGATAAACAGGACTGAATGTACACCAAAATTGAGTACACACACAGTAGCAGAGCCTCGCTTGCAGAAGCAATACTCCATAAAACGGCTAAAATATACATGAATGTTCTAACCCATGTGGCGTTGTCAAGCACTTCTCTGGGTTATGCGGATGCACACGATACACACACTATACACACACACTATACACACACTGTACACACACTATACACACACTATACACACACTATACACACACTATACACATACTATACACACACTATACACACACTATACACACTATACACACTATACACACACTATACACACACTATACACTAATAACACACACTAACAATACTATACACACACTATACACACTATACACACACTCAACACACATACTTAACACACACTATACACCACTAAACACACACTATCACACTAACACACACTATACACACACTATACCACACACTATAACCACACTAACATACTATACACCACACAACACACTATACACACTATACAACACACTATACACACTATCACCACACACTGTATACACACACATAACACACACACACACACACGATGCACACATAAACCCACATACACACTACACACACACTATACACACACTATACACACACTATACACACACTATACACACTACCTACACACTAACTACACACTAACTACACACTACCTACACACTAACTACACACTAACTACACACTACCTACACACTACCTACACACTACCTACACACTAACTACACACTAACTACACACTAACTACACACTACCTACACACTAACTACACACTACCTACACACTAACTACACACTAACTACACACTAACTACACACTACCTACACACTAACTACACACTAACTACACACTAACTACACACTACACACACACTAACACACACTACACACACTAACACACACTATACCACACACCACACACTATACACACACATACACACACTATAACACACACTATACACACACTATACACACACTATATACACACACTATACACACACTATACACACACTATACACACACTATAACACACACTATACACACACTATACACACACTATACACACACACTACACACACTATACACACACTATAACACACACTATACACACACTATACACACACACTATACACACACTATACACACACTATACACACACTATACACACACTATACACACACTATACACACACTATAACACACACTATATACACACTATACACACACTATACATACACTATACACACACTATAACACACACTATACACACACTATAACACACACTATATATACACTATACACACACTATACACACACTATACACACACTATAACACACACTATACACACACTATAACACACACTATACACACACTATACACACACTAACACACTATACACACACTATACACACACTATACACACACTATACACACACTATACACACACTATACACACACTATAACACACACTATACACACACTATACACACACTATACACACACTATACACACACTATACACACACTATACACACACTATACACACACTATATACACACACTATACACACACTATACACACACTATACACACACGCTATAACACACACTATACACACACTATACACACACTATACACACACTATAACACACACTATATATACACTATACACACACTATACACACACTATACACACACTATACACACACTATACACACACTATACACACACTATACACACTATACACACTATACACACACTATACACACACTATACACACACTAACACACTAAACACACACTATACACACACTATACACACACTATACACACACTATACACACACTATAACACACACTATAACACACTATACACACACTATACACACACTATACACACACTATACACATACACACACTATACACACACTATACACACACTATACACACACTATACACACTATACACACACTATACACACACACTATACACACACTATACACACACTATAACACACACTATACACACACTATACACACACTATACACACACTATACACACACACACACACACTATACACACACTATACACACACACGATACACACACACTATACACACACTATAACACACACTATACACACACTATACACACACTATACATACACTATACACACACTATACACACACGATGCACACACTACAGGCGACATCGGTTAGATTCCCGGATCTAAGCCCCACCGTCTCGACTGCAACCGACCAAAAGCCATTATAGTCTCATAAAATATGAACAGTGAACTGTGAGCAAAAAAAGACATTACATAGGAACAGAGCTGAGGGGTTTTTCTTTTTCTCTTCAAAACATTTGTTTAGGAAAATGCAGAACAGCAAAAATATTGAATCAGCGCAAGCGCACACAAAACAAACACATCGTCCACGACAATAAAAACCGTGTTCTGCAGCAAGGAGACGGCGAAGCACAGAGAACAGACGCACCGTCCCTGCTCCTGTTTGACAGCTCAGCGCTCGGTGTTTGCAGGCACTGCGGTGCGCTGGCTGGTGAACAAGGAATCACTGCAATACCGTTCAAGAAGATAGTCGGGCGTAGTATTATTATTAGTGGTGGTGGTGGTGGTGATGGTGGTGATGTTACAGCGGGGGGGGGGGGCTCTGTGTGTCCCTGGGCCCGGAGCAAATATCACGGGTCGGGATTCGTCGTTACGAGCGGTAATTTCGATTGCGGTAATATTACGAGACAAGCCCCCCCCGTTGGATCTCGACGACGAGCGCCAAATCAAATATCCGCGCTTGACGGCCAATCGCCCCCCCCCCCCCCCCCCCTCAGATAGCATCCTAGTGTACGAGATATAAAAAACCAGCGACGGGCTTTGTCTGTGATCAAAGCCGGATCTTTTTTGACATTTTTGCGGACTGAAGAGGCTTACAGTGAATACAGATGCGCGTCATTAAGGAACAGGAACAGGTCGGGGTTAGACAGAGCCTCGTGTTACTGGTTCCGCTGTGGACAACGGGCTTGGAGATGGAGGCCCGCTACAACCCCACCCTGCCCACGCCGGCCTCCGTCGCCGTCTTCATAGAGATTCATCAGCATTGTGGTGTCATTATCTTCCCCTGTTTCCCCATGTTTGCCTGGAGGAAGAACAGGGAGATAAACAGTGAGGTGGTCTCTCGCCCTCTCTCTCTCTCTCTGTGTGTGTGTGTGTGCGTCTGTGTGTGTGTGTGTGTGTGTGCGTGTGTGTGTGTGTGTGTGTGCCTGCGGCTGCTTCTCTGCTGATCAGTACTGGGGCCCATTAGAGGAGATGGATGAGAGTATTCTTCTTCTTCTTCTTCTAAAGGTCCACCATGATCCTACGCACGAGAGAGAGACAGCCTTCACCACGTGGGAGGTGTGTGTGTGTGTGTGTGTGTGTGCGTGTGTGTGCGCGTGTGTGTGCGTGTGTGTGTGTGTGTAAGCGCTCAGATCCGTCTTTGGGAATTCTTCAACGCGCCTTCAAAGGTGTCATCCACGCCGAAGCCCGACCGGGTCCATCAAAGTTGGAATGGAACAAATGAGCTCCTAAAGTTGTCGGTGGGGCTTCTTGGTGAGACTGATCAACCTGAAGGGCTGAGGGTGGAAGCCGACAGCGCGTCTTCAGACCACACAGGAAGAGCACAAGAGAAAACGCTCTGTTTTTAGCATTGTGCATCTGTTTGAGTGGAACGCGATGGGAGGTGTTTTCTAGGTGGCTATAACCACGACACACAAATAGGTCTCTACACACACAGGTCTATACGTAGCCGCGGAAAGAAGAAGAATATTTTTAAATCGCGTCACTGCATCCTCTTTCGCTTCTCGCAGGCTCTTCAGAAATATCAGAAATAGTTCTTTTTGTGAATGAGACCTCGCTCGCCAGAAGCATCAATGCTATAAACAAGGTTTCATTCAATACTCATACATACAAAGTACACACACACGCATGAATAATTATGAGCATTACTGATGATGCACAATGATGCTAATAATACATCGGTACATGAATACATGTACCGGTATATAAATGTAATTCTTTACCTGGTGCTGTACTGAGTAGTTGGTAGGTAATGCTCACGGTAAAAAGTTATCGCGGGTCGAAAGTAAATCTCCTCTTCGCTCCTCTTGTCCTCGTTTCGCGGTTCATACGATCGGCATCATAAAATATGCATCCGCGTGGTCGGCGGTGGAAAGTGTATTGGGGCGAAAAAGGGTCAAGGAAATGCAAGATGTGGAGTTATGGAGTTCGTAGAACCAGGTTGGGTTGAGTTCTATGGGAAGTTCTCCTGTAGAACCAGGGAGTTCTGGGTTTGATGGAAATTTCTCATGCAGAACCAGGTCAGTTTGGGTTCTATGGGAAGTTCTACTGTAGAACCAGGTGGGTTTGGGTCCTAGGGGAAGTTCTACAGGAGAACCAGGTGGGTTTGGGTTCTAGGGGAAGTTCTACTGTAGAACCAGGTGGATTGGGGTTCTATGGGAAGTTCTACTGTAGAACCAGGTGGATTGAGGTTCTAGGGGACAGTTCTACTGTAGAACCAGGTGGATTGGGGTTCTATGGGAAGTTCTACAGTAGAACCAGGTGGGTTTGAGTTCTATGAGGAAGTTCTTACAGTAGAACCAGGTGGGGATGGGGGTTCTATGGGAAGTTCTACTGTACTGTAGAACCAGGTGGGTTTGGGTTCTATGGGAAGTTCTACTGTACTGTAGAACCAGGGTGTTCTGGGTCCAAGGGAAAGATCCACTTCTCATCAGGCTAATGGGACTCAGTGTTTCATTAGCCCGGTGGCAGGCGGCCATATTGCGGCGGTCTCGTGCGACCTGTTACCGTGACGACCACAGTTTAACAGCAGCTTACAGTGAGGTGGGCGGGGATTGGATTACTTATCACTAATAATTTGCATGCGTGCATGAATGTGTTTTTGTGTTGTATATGTGTGTATGTATGTGTGTGTGTGTGTGTGTATATCACATGCATATGTGTGTGTGTTGTGCACATGTGTGCGTGCATGAGTGTGTCACATGTGTGTGTGTGTGTCTGTGTGTGATGTACAGTACACATGCGTTTGTATATGTGTGTGTGTGTGTGTGATATACACATGTATGTGCATGTTTGTATATATATGTGTGTGTGTGTGTGTGTGTGTGTGTGTGCGTGCGTGCGTGCATGCATGTGTGTGTGTGTGTGAGTATGTGCGGCTGCCATGTGAAATCCGGGGCTCTTTAATGAGCCGTCTCTGGTATCCTCCTAGTTTCTCTCTCTCTCTCTCTCCCTCTCTCTCTCTCTCTCTCTCTCTCTCTCTCTCTCTCTCTCTCTCTCTCTCTCTCTCTCTCTCTCTCTCTACCATGTGCAGAGGCTGCGGCATGCTAATTGTCTGCTGTGCTGTGAACACCCACCGACCCAGCCAGCCAACACCACCCACCACCCGCCCACCACCCACCACCCACCCTGGCGAGGGGCTGACAAGGCTCTGTGTGGCTGGTAACTGTGTGACACATTATACGAGGTTGGGGAGGTTGGGAGGAGTTTACCAAACTAAGTGTTGATTTGACACGAAAATGACTCTGCCCAATAAATCAACATCTCCACCCACCACGCCCACCCTCCACCACCAACACCACCAACACCACCAACACCACCAGCACCACCAACACCACCACCCTCGTCTCAAATCCCCTCTGAGGCTTAATAAGTGTCCCTGCCAACTCCCATAAATGGTGGATCAATTCTAATTGATTTCATACTCCAGAGCATTTATTAAAGTGACATCCATTTATGCACGCGCTCACTTGTTTTGCTAACACCCACTGGTCCCAGCGGCCGAGAGACAGTGAGGGAGACAGGGAGAGAGGGAGAGAGAGAGAGAGCGACAAGGAGAGAGAGAGAGAGAGAGAGAGAGAGCGACAGAGAGAGCGACAGAGAGAGAGAGAGAGAGAGAGAGAGATGGACGGAGGGAGAAAGAGAGAGACAGATGGAGGGAGAGTGAGAGTGAAAGACAGATGGGAGGGACAGAGAGAGAGAGAGAGAGAGAGAGAGAGAGAGAGAGAGAGACAGAGAGAGAGAGAGACAGAGAGAGAGAGAGAGAGCGACAGCAAGAGCGACAGCGAGAGCGAGAGAGAGAGAGAAGAGAGAAAGAGAGATGGACGGAGGGAGAAAGAGAGAGACCGACGGAGGGAGAGTGAGATTGAAAGACAGATGGGAGGGACAGAGAGAGAGAGAGAGAGAGAGAGAGAGAGAGAGAGAGAGAGGAGAGAGAGAGAGAGAGAGAGAGAATGGGCTGACTCCAGGACACTTTTTTTTAAGAGGTATCACTTTCGGAATTTCATTCAATTTAAATTAAATTGCCAGACTGTCAAAGCAAATTTGACGCGAGCAAAGAGCCAGCGCTACCTTTTAGCGTTCTCATTAGTCAGCCAAGAGATGCTTCCCCATAATTTGCCAAACAGCAGATGCGGGTATTTTGTGTTTGACAGCAAATGGAATTTCCCTTAAGAGCAGAATGAATTATTTCCAGGTCGCCGTCTGCCCTCCCCTATTGGTTCACGCCCCCGGCCAGCCAAAGGAAAAACCGGCCAATCGGGGGACGGTACAGTAGTTGACCAGCGACCGCCGGCACATCACCGAGCACGGCCAACACGCTGCAAGGCATGATGGGAGCTGGCAGTTCCTATTGCGTGCATGCATGTGTGTCTGTGTGTGTGTGTGTGTGTGTGTGTGTGTGTGTGTGTTCTAATGAGGTGATCTGGCTTTATGAACTGTTGCCACAACTGTGAATTCTATGATAAAACATCGCACAATAACTCTAATTGTCAAACAGCACTTTGACGTTAACGCATGCGTGCCGGTTGAGGCGACGCTCGCAGGTTACGTGCGGCGGTGCGGCGGGGGAACTGCCATCTGTCTCCACGGCGACGCGTGTACCTCGTTCAAACATCGATATGATTGATTCCACGGAACAGAATTGCGTTATGCGGAAGCAATTTAGCAGATACTGCTGCTGCCCCGGAACACTCCGGAATGAGCAAAGCCCCCAAAACTGCGGGCAGATACGGCAGCCGTTCAGGGACAAGCGCCGAGGCTCGGGTGGGTGACTGACGTTTAAATGGCGATCGCCCGGAGTACAACAAAGAACCCGGCGACCTTGCCTGATCTCTGTGACTCTCGGATATAAACCTTCTCCCTGTGATTCTGCCATGATTGGTAGTTGACCAGACGCTGGTGAAAGTCACCATGTTCACACATTTGATTAAATTAAATTAAATTAAATTATACACGGTGACAAGATAGAGACAGATAGCAACAAAAAAAAAGCAACACACATAGAGAGACTGAAATCATCACCAGATGTTTATAATAAGTGAAGAAAGGTGTTACATATTAAAGATGCATTTATTCATTCATGTATTTATGTATATCGCTCTCAGTTTCTTTTGTCTCCTAGTTATTATGAATCTCCGGTAGATAATGTATATGTGCCTGGCCTGTTAAGGGAGGGAAGCTAATGTTGTGCGCTGAGTAATTACAGACGGACCGAGGTCAGAGCCGCTGACCTTCAGCTCAGAGTCCAGTCAAACAACAACGCACATTTATTTACATATTTATACGTGAAGCAGCCATCCGCAAAGCCACAGAGACTCCAGAGGCAGAGATCTGACCTACAACACACTGAAACCCACTCGGCCACGGAGGGCAAAATACACAGACAGTCCAGGGTGTGTATATATATATATATATATATATATATATATATATATATATATATATGCGCTTTTGTGTTGCATATCCCTCACTATAAATACCATATAACATATAACTCCCCACCTAACCACCACAAAGCGTGCGTTTGGAAGCCCAGCTGCAAATGTTGGAAAGAGGAACGAGCGAGAGAGCCGACATCCAAGCGACGGCAGAGGAGGCGGCGTCATAAATTGTTGATGTTTGTCGTCGTAGCGCTCGGGGCGCGTGAGAAGCATCGTGTATTATTTAGCCCTCTCGCCGAGCAACGCTAGCCCGTGGCGCCCCCGCCGGCCACGGAGCCCGGCTGTCTCCGAGCTCCATCCCTCGGTCGCCGCGGCAACTGCAACTGCATCGACAAACGAACAAACAAACGGCGGTTTGTGGAAGCGTCGGGTAAAAAAAAACAAAACCCCCGCGTTTAGGCGCGCCAAAGTGTCACTCGAGTCCTCGTTCTCGATCTGATGTCACCATTTATTCTGTATTCTGGGCTTGCCAGGGGGTTGTTTCCTCACCGCCTCCCATCACCCCGTGTGCGTACGTACGCCGGAGCAATTTGGTCGTTCATCTCCCCCGCCGCCGCCGCGATGCGAGTCTCTATGCAAAACGGACACGTCGGAGAGATTGTGCGTGAAAACATCTGAGCGCGAGCGGCGGCGGCGGCGGCGACGGCGGTAATCTGAGGGCCTATTGGGTGATTAGGCTCCGCGGCAAACACACCGAGGGACTTTTCATTTTCCAAACGAGCTATCCCGCCTGCGCGACGGACGCAGCGGCGCGGCGCAGCGAGTGTTAAATAAGCTCGGGAGCGGGGGCCATCCATTCTACTTTGCGGCTGCATTGTAATGTCGGGCTCCGCCGCTCAAATAAATAAATAGATAAATAAAAAAAAAACGTTTTTCCCCGTCCGACGCAGGTGTAAACGATCTGCGGGGAGATACGTGCGCTCATTTAACTTTGTAATGAGCGGAGCTTTTTAGACATGCAGAAAGCGGCCCTCAAAGGCCAGACCGCGAGGCCCTCGAGTGCATCGCGGCGTGTGAACAGAGCTCTCTAAAACATTCATGAGGGAGGCCGGCGCTCCGCTCCCGGCCGGGGACGAATCAAGCTCGCGCCGCCTCGCGCCTTTTATATATATTTGTCGTTTTCTTATCGTTTTCCGCCAGATAATGTGCATCTAATGTTTAAAATACTCCAATCCGCGCACACACACACACACACACACACATCTACTGTATATATTCCGTTGATCTAGCATCTACATTATATATGTATCTATCCATCTACAGCAGGCCTATATACTTATCTACACTCGAGCCTATCTCTCTCTACGGTCTGGATTAGGGCTGGGCAATACATCTATATTATATGGATGCCGTGATACGAGACGAGATATCGTCTTAGAATTTTTGTAATGCCGTGAGATGCCGGTGATATAAGTGTTGTCTTCTCCTCGTTTTAAAGGCTGCAGTACGGTACACCGTAAAATGATGTAATTTCCTTGAAATGACAATCAGACAATTTGTGTTCTATGATTTGCCTCAGTGTGGGTGTGTGTGTGTGCGTTTAAGTGTGTGTGTTTATGTGTGTGTGTGTGTGTACATTATACACCGTATACAATGCTGTGCGAAGGCACCTGAGTGGGCCCATGATGCGGTCGGGAAGCTAAGGGCTCTTCAGAACGGCTCTCATCTGCGCGTCGGGAAATTACAATCCATTGCAGACGGAGCCTCCAGAGCGCCGGGCGCCGTGCAGAGAACCTCTCACAGGAAATGAGACAGATCTTCATCAACACACTGTGGACGCAAACACACCGCTGATTACGGCGCCACTGGGTTCACTGGCGGAGCAATGTCTTCTGGAGAAAAGCTCAATTAAATGTGTGTGTGTGTTGTGTGTGTGTGTGTGTGTGTGTGTGTTTCAGATCCACGAACCTGAACTGATCAGTTTGGCTGACGAACACGCTGAGCAGCTATCTAGTGATAACTAGTCTGTCTGTCTGTCTGTCTGTCTGTCTGTCTCAATAATTTACAATTTGGCTAACTAACTCACAAACGAGCTATCTGTCTGACTAACTCAGTAACCAAATGCTTGACTAGCTAACTCGCTAACTAGCTATCTGTCTGACTAACTCACCAACCAAATGCTTGACTAGCTAACTCGCTAACTAGCTATCTGTCTGACTAACTCAGCAACCAAATGCTTGACTAGCTAACTCGCTAACTAGCTATCTGTCTGACTAACTCACCAACCAAATGCTTGACTAGCTAACTCGCTAACTAGCTATCTGTCTGACTAACTCACCAACCAAATGATTGACTAGCTAACTCGCTAACTAGCTATCTGTCTGACTAACTCACCAACCAACTGTTTTGACTAGCTAACCCGGCAACTAGTTAACCTGAAGTGTTAACTCGCTGTCTGTTTGACAAGCTCACATATTATCTGGCAAATTAGAATGTTAGCTAACTCAGAGACTAACTCACAGTTTGACTCGTTAGCTGTCCATCGTTACCTCTTGTGAAGCGACCGCTACAAATGCTACCGGCTACTGCTGCTCGTACAAAAACTATTAGTCCGACTCTTAGACGGTTCTGCTAAAAATATACAAATATTTTCACGTGACCTTCTAAAACTGCAAGAATACTGTCGTCGTCTTGAGTTTGCGTTTTGCGCTTGAAGGTCCGGAAGCTCGCGTCAGACGTTATAGATTAACATCTTATGCAACGAAGCTCCGCGTCGTAAAACGAATTATAGAGGAAGACAAATGTATGGATTGACTCGTGGATGGCTGCGTTTTATTCCCGAGAAACTTTCTACTGCGGATAATGGAAAGCAGCAGTAAAAAAAAAAAAAAAAAGAAGAAAACTAACATACCGCAAGTTTAATTATATTTAATGTGCCTTCGGCTTATTTCCTGCAGGTGTTAGCCTATGGGATTAATGTTTAGAAGAACAATTATAAAACTGTGGTAAATTAGCGCCATGCAGCCTTTTGTGGTTCAGCTCCCATTACAGCAGAAAAAACATGTTTCCTAATATATGAGAATATACCCCGAATAAATATTGAGAACAGTGAACATTTATGTATGGCCTTGAGACATTTTGGCTACAGCACTCCGAATTAATCAATTCAATGAATCTGAATATTTTGCCGAAGTGTAAAAAACGGCAAAAATTTCAGGATTAGGCGATGCGTCATTTCAGCCCCGATTTTTGGCATTGCTCTTCGCGAGCCACAGCGTGAACATTTGAATTCACGAGTGTAACGACCAACGATCCCATTCATCCATCTACAATACAATCGATCACTGGGCAGATTACACAAAGCCCGCGCGCCTTTGCTGTTAATTCTTTCCCATTACATCTTAGCCGCGATATAAATGTATAATTCATGGATTGTTAGGTAGGTGCTGTTGCACAAAGGTCTATGAGAAACAGTCCTCAAAGGACGACTCCGTCTTCTCCGTCTCCAGCCTCCGACGGCCGGCACCTCGCCGCTGGTCGTCATGTCGGCGGTTGCTGGGGTGATTTGTTGTTGTCGTTGTTGTCGTTGTTGTTGTCGTCGTCGTCGTCTCAGAGTTGGTTGAGGTTGTTGCGGTGGTTGCGGTTGTTTGAAGAAACAAAACCGTTTTTTAATTCATCTCCCTTTGCTCAGGTGAACCATAAATCATCCACGCTCCCCGTAATGACCAGTTGCGGCTACGCTCGGCTACATCTACTGCGGGAAAACATTACGGCTTTCTTAATGGACACCTCCCCACACACACACACATGCACACACGCACACGCGCGCACACACACACACACACACACACACACACACACACACACACACACGGTGCTATTCTGACTGTCTTGTTCCCTGTCTGTGTGTCTTTTGACACCGCCATAGTGTATGTTTTCCCGCGGCTTGAAAAATTGTTGTTTCATTTCTTTGGGTGACTGCGTTTTTTGGCGGGGAGTGTGTGACTGAGTGACTGTGTGTGTGTGTGTGATGTGTGTTTCTGTGACTGAGTGGTGTGTGTGTGTGTGTTTGTGTGTGTGTGTGTCTGTGACTGAGTAGTGTGTGTGTGTGTGTCTGTGTGTGAGTGGTGTGTGTGTGTGTGTGTGTGTGTGTGTGTGTGTGTGTCGTGTGTGTGTGTGTGTGTGAGAGTGTGTGTGTGTGTGTGTGTGTGAGCGTCGTAAAACGAATTATAGAGGAAGACAAATGTATGGATTGACTCGTGGATGGCTGCGTTTTATTCCCGAGAAACTTTCTACTGCGGATAATGGAAAGCAGCAGTAAAAAAAAAAAAAAAAGAAGAAACTAACATACCGCAAGTTTAATTATATTTAATGTGCCTTCGGCTTTATTTCCTGCAGGTGTTAGCCTATGGGATTAATGTTTAGAAGAACAATTATAAAACTGTGGTAAATTAGCGCCATGCAGCCTTTTGTGGTTCAGCTCCCATTACAGCAGAAAAAACATGTTTCCTAATATATGAGAATATACCCGAATAAATATTGAGAACAGTGAACATTTATGTATGCCTTGAGACATTTTGGCTACAGCACTCCGAATTAATCAATTCCAATGAATCTGAATATTTTGCGAAGTGTAAAAAAACGGCAAAAATTTCAGGATTAGGCGATGCGTCATTTCAGCCGATTTTCGCATTGCTCTTCGCGAGCACAGCGTGAACATTTGAATTCACGAGTGTAACGACCAACGATCCATTCATCCAACCTACAATACAATCGATCAACTGGGCGGATTACACAAAGCCGCGCGCCTTTGCTGTTAATTCTTTCCCATTACATCTTAGCCGCGATATTAAATGTATAATTCATGGATGTTAAGGTAGGTGCTGTTGCAAAAGGTTATGAGAAACAGTCCCCAAAGGACGACTCCGTCTT
Organism: Coryphaenoides rupestris; assembly: GCA_002895965.2. NCBI lineage: Eukaryota > Metazoa > Chordata > Actinopteri > Gadiformes > Macrouridae > Coryphaenoides > Coryphaenoides rupestris. The sequence continues at coordinate 26,416 of PIJE02001354.1, forward strand.
CTCCGTCTCCAGCCTCCGATCGGCCGGCACCGTCGCCGCTGGTCGTCATGTCGCGGTTGCGGGGTGATTGGTTGGTGTTGTTGTTGTTGTTGTTGTGGTCGTCGTCTCAGAGTTGGTTGCGGTGGTTGCGGTGGTTGTGCGGGTTGTTGAAGAAACAAAACCGTTTTTTAATTCATCTCCCTTTGCTCAGGTGAACCATAAATACATCCACGCTCCCGTAAATGACAAGTTGCGGCTACCGCTCCGGCTACATTACTGCGGGAAAACATTACGGCTTTCTTAATGGACACCTCCCCACACACACACACACATGCACACCCGCACACACACACACACCACACACACACACACACACACCACACGGTGCTATTCTGAACTGTCTTGTTCCCTGTCTGTGTGTCTTTTGACACCATCATAGTGTATGTTTTTCCGCGGCTTGAAAAATTGTTGTTTCATTTCTTTGGGTGACTGCGTTTTTTGGCGGGGAGTGTGTGACTGAGTGACTGTGTGTGTGTGTGTGATGTGTGTTTCTGTGACTGAGTGGTGTGTGTGTGTGTGTTTGTGTGTGTGTGTGTCTGTGACTGAGTGTGTGTGTGTGTGTGTCTGTGTGTGGTGTGTGTGTGTGTGTGTGTGTGTGTGTGTGTGTGTGTGTGACTGAGTGTGTGTGTGTGTGTGTGTGTGTGTGTGTGTGTGTGTGTGGTGTGTGTGTGTGTGTGTGTGTGTGTGCTGAGTGTGTGTGTGTGTGTGTGACTGAGAGGTGTGTGTGTGTGTGTGTGTGAGAGAGAGTTGTACTATACAGACTACAGGCAGCAGCAGCAGCAGGAATGCCCACGCACACACACACACACACACACACACACACACACACACACACACACACACACACACACCACAAGGTATATGCAGTATAATAGGGTTTCTATGCTCGGTGGGTTCTCCGCCACGGAGGGGTTACACCGAAGTCACTTAGCACTCCTCCTCCACGGCGCCTATAGCTTCTCTGTTTGTGTGTTTGTTTGTTTGTTGGGCTTCTTTGTTTGTTTGGTGGTTTAACCTCTGGCTGCCTCGGCCACCCTGCCCCTAAGCTCCACTACACTACACTACACTACACACTCTCTCTCTCTCTCCTCTCTCTCTCTCTCTGTGTCTCTCTCTCTCTCTCTCTCCCCTGTGCTGAGCGGATTACGCCATCCTCTGATTCAACTCACGGTGAACCCCCCCCACCCACGCAGCGTGCGGTGAGTCCCTCGCCGCCGCCGCCGTGGTAACGGGGCCAGCAATCGACGCGGGGGGGGCTGCGGGTTTACCTCCGCGCGGGGAGGCCGGGTTCAGGCTTCGACGGCCGAGTTCAGGGGCGTAAATATAGATAGGACCGGGGGGGCGTAGAGAGAGAGAGAGAGAGAGAGAGAGAGAGAGAGAGAGAGAGAGAGAGAGAGAGAGAGAGAGAGAGAGAGAGAGAGAGAGAGAGAGAGAGTGGGCTCTCCAACGTCGTGAATATTCAAAGAAGACACTAAAAGTGGCTACCTAACAGCAGGGCCCTGCAGGTTTGGATGGTGAATAATCCGGTTTATTGCAGAGATGGTGGTCATGTGTGGTAGAGAGAGAGCAGATGGGACATTAGCTAGCATACCAGCGCTCCCTGAGTGTGTGTTTTTGTGGTGGTGGCTGCTTTAGAGGACTCCTATTTCAGAATGTCCCGTTTTTGACATCACAAGTGGGAGTGTCCTCCACCCGGTATGTATGGCGGATAGATCGGCCGACCAGTTGCTCCGGTCCGCTGGGGGTAGGCTGGTAGGCTGATCTATCCACCATACAGTACTTCTAGGTGGAGGACACTCCCACACCGCTTGGAATGGCTGATCCCGCTCACACCCGGTGGGATAATACGTCTCCTTTAACCTCCTGTGTATTGATTCGTCAATACATCGCAGGTGTGCAGCCTCACCTATCCCCCCCGGACTTTAACTCAGGCCAGGTGAGGATGCTTAACCCAGCCACCGACCACACACACTCCACATCAGGTGGAGTGTGTGTGGTCTTTTTTCTTATTATTAACTTTTGTATAATTATTAACGACTATTTTTGTCATATCCGGATATATGCAATGATGATTGCTGGATGATATGCATGTCGATGTTTGCAAACAGTTGCCAGCAGCCCGCGGACGACCCCCCCTCCCATCAGCGGTGTGTCAACAACCACGCAGCGGCTAACGCTTAAGGACAGCGAGCTCGATATAAAGCTAGCCCCTGACCCCTGACCAGTGACCAGCGCGGACTCGGGCCCGTCGTAAGAGCGTACACCGACGTACCCGTCGTAACTCCCTCGTAAAAAAAACACCACCGGGTCCTCGACGGCAGCGGACCGATGATTGGTTCTGTGTTTGCTGCGCTGTGCATGTCCATTATGACGGACCGTCCCTGGAGGAGGGATTCTCCACTATGTGTCCATTAAGGTAGGATAAGACAAGACAACTCAGAAGTGTGTTCATCCCGAAGGAAATCCTTGTGCCAGAGGTTGCTCAAAAATAACAAGAACAACATAAGAATAAAAACAACAGAATAATAAATCTAAAGTGTGTGCGCCTAATAGAATAGGAAATCTAAGAAGCATTTGCCCTTTGCAGGGCTTAGGTTTAGGGGTGTCCATTATATGGACTGTAAAGCCCTTTGAGACTCTAACTGTTATTAAGGGGCGATGCAAGTCAAATTGAATTGGATTTGGAGAAAAGAAAAGACAGCGAGGGTCCGCAAACGGAAAAAGGGGAAATGTATGTACAGTATGTAAAAAAAAAAAAAGTGCTCCCCGCTCCCCATGCATTACTTTATATTTATTATGATGATTATATTTCCTATCTTGGATTATTCAACTCGTTCGTGCGTTCATTCCGAATAGCCTATTGCCCCATTTTTTTTCTTCTTCTCCCTGTGATTAGAAATGTATGAAAGGGGAAATATCATAAATCATCAAATTCTCTCTGCGGTCGTATTCGTGGGCTTTTCATTATTTGTTGTTTGAAGAAAAGTCGCCTGGAAAGCCTTTGAACAAACCTTACATTCATCACACAAAAGAAAAAATGTTCAAACTTCCTCGGCCCCCACGGGACCACGTCTACCCCCCCCGACCCCCCCCCCCCCCCCTCATTCATTAACCCATCAAGAGGTCAGTCAGTGACCTCCTAATGGCTAACTCGCCGTAACTGCTTAGCGGTAGCACATTAGCGTCTGCGCAGTCTGTGCTTTAGTGTCGAGTGTCTCAGTGCTTATAAGGTCGACCTGCTTGATTATCTGCTAATTTCCCTGTTGGTCAGCAGCACCGTCTCAAGCCCAACCACCCCCCAACCCACCCCCCCCCCCCCCCCGCCCTCCCGCTATCCATTCATCCGGATGGTTCCCAGGCCTGCAACACGCTGCCAATGCGCTTCCACCCCCCTATTGACATAATGAGGTCGAGCGGTGGTGCAGCAGATGCACTGACATTTACAGCGCTAGGCGGGCCGCTAATCCTCCCACAGTTGCTTATCTACTACTTCTTCTTCTACCACTTCTGTCCGGGGGAGTCCACCGGGGAAGCATCGACAGCGGTGCCAATCCGGTGGGGACACACTGTGCCGTGCCGTGCTGCTGTCCGAGGCGGCAGGCAGGCAGGTGGAGGAGGAGGAGGAGGACGTGATGGACTGACTGGTCCACGCCGGAACCCCGCTCTTTTACCTCCGCTCACCCCGTGGGACGTGCGGAAAGAAGAGTCCCACGTCCCCGGCCCTCCATCCTCCATCCTCCATCCTCCATCCTCCATCCTCCATCCTCCTCCTCCTCCTCCGTCCCCCCCCCTCCGGCCGAGGACGAGGACGAGGGCGAGGGCCGGAGCGAGAGCGAGAGTCCCCCGGCTGACAGGTCTGCTGTGACGTGGCTGGGAGTGACGTGAGCTCCCTCAAGTGGACGACGAGGGAACTTCCTCCCGATCGGTGCTTTGTCTCAGAAGGGCTGAGATGAGGGTACGGCTAGCAACACGGCGCTACACATAGGATTAGATGAGGAAGGAGTATGGATGGCTGGTTATTGAAATATCTTTGTCAACAAATATACTGAGTTGTGTATTAGTCATCAGTGGATTGATGGATTCTGCTGCGGCCCACCGGAGATGAATGAATAAACTGCATTCACGCTATTAACGCCACTGTTGCCAATCAAAGCCCGTCAATAAGCTGTATTAATCATTACTGATTCAGTGCATTCATAGATGTGATTGTTGCTCCATGATTTCTCCCCAATGGTGTTTAATTTAAACAACAATTGCTTCTGGATTCTGTGTCGGTTGATTCCGTGTGTGTGTGTGTGTGTGTGTGTGTGTGTGTGTGTGTGTGCATGTGTGTGTGTGTGTGTGAGAGAACCCATCCTCTCCTAACGTCGAGACCAATGTGATCCAAACGACAAGAGAAGGCTGGCCGCGTGGTCGTCTCGCAGGCCTTTCTGTTTGGGTTTAGCGTCCGACTCTCCTCCTAACACCTAAAGTTACTCTGACTCTGACTGTGGTCTTCTCCCCGGCGGTCCTCCTATCGTCTCCTACCTCCTATCTCCTGTCTCCTTTATCTGTTGTTTTAAAGGCCCCAGAGCGATCTCACCGCCTCCATTCCGAGCTTTCAGGAGGGAACGTTTTCATCTCCCTGGCAGTCGAGTCGCATTTATTCCCTAGTATCGCGAGGACGTCAGTTTCCCGGCACCAGGTGACAGATTCTCACCGCCGCCGCGTTACCCGGCGCGACCTTTTGCTGGCCGGTTTCTGTTGTCGTTGACGTTGTCGTCGTGCCGATGGACTGTCTTGCTTGCCCCCCCCCCCCCCCCCTGCGTTCACACAGACCCCACCTTGCCCCGGCGACGCTACGCTCACTGCACTGCGCCACCGTAAAACTCCCATAATGCCCCCTGATATACCGGCCCCGACGCGCATCATTAACGCGCTCTACTGTATTTCAAATACCATACTTCCATCAGTCAACCCCGCCGTGCCCTTTCCACCGAGCAAAACTGCATTAATTCCCCGCCGCCCGCCTGCGCAATATGGATTTTTCTCTGGCTATATACAGTATATAAATATATATATATATATAAATATATATATCCGCACCCTGATGGTTATTTATAGGACTACACACAGGCTATGTAAAATACACCGGGAAACACAGCGACGCGCTGTCCTGTTCACAGCGGTGCCACTGAGAGGCGACCTTGAATTGCAAATGTGAGCGAACGGTTGCGGAATGCCAGACTAGGTATGGTAATGCTGCTGCACCACAGACGCAGAACAGAGGACTCCTTCAAAGGGGGAAGACAGAGAGACAGAGAGAGAGAGAGAGAGAGAGAGAGAGACAGAGAGAGAGAGAGAGAGAGAGAGAGATTAGCATGAGGCAGAGGCATTAACATGGCCTCTGTGCTCCTAATTCCCCCACATTCAGCAAATTGTCGGAGAGAGAGCGAGAATAGGAGGTAATGATGAGGGGCCAGCATCTCCTCCTGTCTCCTCCTCTCTCTCCTCCTCTCTCTCCTCCTCTCTCTCCCTTTATTGAGTTTGTTTCTCTCCCCCAAGCGGCCCTCTGGGGGAGTGTGGGGCACGGGTCCGAGCGCAACATGTTTCTGCTTCCGTCTTCTTCATCCTCCCCTTCATCCCGCCCGCCGTCACCTCTCCTCCATCTTTGTATCTCTCTCTCCTCCTCTTCCTCCCTGGCTCCTCGGCCTCGCGTTCCCTCTGTCACCCCTCGTCCATCTCTCTCTCTCTCTCTCTCTCTCTCTCCCTTCATCCACCTCTCCCGGCCTTGCTTCCTCTCTTTTTTTACCCTCGAAGCCTCTCTCTCTCTCTCTCTCTCTCTCCCTCTCCTTGCATTGTATCTCCCTCTCTCTTTCCCCCTGTGCTGCAGTAAGCTATTTAGCCTAGCCTAGCCTAGCCTAGCGCCGTGTGGTGCTGTGCTGCGCTGTGCTATGCGTTGAGTTGCTGAGTTAACCAAACACAGATGTCCCGACGACTCCTCGCTGCAGTGGAGATCGCAAAGTCCACTCTCCGGTTTCCACCCCCAACTCCCATTGGCTGGCAACACATTTCTTTGAAAGCAAAAAAAAAAACCAGCCTGTGCAGTGAGAGGAGTTGTGGAGTCTCCACATAAGTTGTGAGGGTTCCTCCTCGCCTTTCATTGCGCTCTCTCTCTCTCTCTCTCTCTCTCTCTCTCTCTCTCTCTCTCTCTCTCTCTCTCTCTCTCTGCTCCCGGTGGCGGTGGTGAGAGATGGCGTCAGAACACGACAGGGCCGTTCTTCAGGCCATCTTCGACCCCACCGGCCCGCTCGGAGACGCCGGCCCAGCTCTGAACTCCGGCGAGGAACTGACGGACGACGGTGAGACGCGGCCTCTTCTTCGCTTCTTTTTTCGCTCCTTTTGCAGGGAGGCTTTCCTTTTTTTAAATGTTCCACCGACGTGCGACGCTTTTTAAACGCCCGCCCCCCCCCCCACCCCCCCCCCCCCCCCGCTGTTTGTTATCACCCTGGAGCAGATCTGAACCGAGTCAAACTGCAAATTCCACCCCTGATTTGAAAATAGGAGGGAATCCCTGATGTGTTAACGTGAGCGGATGTCGCCGAGGGACCTCGCTTTGTGTGTGTGTGTGTGTGTGTGTGTGTGTGTGTGTTTGTGTGTGTTCCTCCCGCCCGGGTGGGTGGTGTTGATGGAGGTGGAGGGGGTATGGCGGAGGTGGCGGGGGGTACGGCGGCGCTTCTCTCTTCAGCCTGTTTATCTCGCCCCGGCAGACGGAGGCTTCGACGCGACGCGGCTGGCCGAGGCGAAGGCGTTGGAGGCGCGCGGGGTGTCGGCGGCCGAGGCGGGCGACCTGCGCGCCGCTCTTCATCACTTCAGCCGGGCCGTCCTCATCCTCCCGCGGCGGCCCTCCGCCTACAACAACCGCGCCCAGGCCCTGCGTCTCCAGGGCGACACGGCAGGTGACAACACCCCATTATGCCGTCGACACACACAGACAGACAGACAGACAGACAGGTGAACGGCGAGACAGTTAGACAGATAAACAGCTGGTTCAACAGATGAGCGGGCAGACAGTTAGACAGATAAGCAGATGGCTGGCGCAGGCAGACAGACATTCAGACACACAGACACACACACACACACACACACACACACACACAGACACACACACACACACACACACACAGAGGTACTAGCAGCCGTTGCTCGTCCTGTGTGGCAGAGCGGCTCAGACACTGATTGCGGGCAGCGAGCGCACACACATACACACACACACACACACACACACACACACACACACACACACACACACACACACACACACAGACACAGACACACACACAGACACACACATTCCCCTGCTGCCTTCGGTTCTCGTTATGTAATTAATAAACCTTGCGATTGTACCGCTGTCCTCCACTGTTTCAGTCGCGTGACCAAGGGTGCGCACTCGGTCACGTTTTATTTCCATTTACGCATACATTCACACACACACACACACACACACACACACACACACACACACACACACACACACACACGCGTTATATATACTCCCGGCGTCAACAATGAGTTCGTTAGGCAAAACTGGGTCGTAACATTTTCCTCAGTTGAATAAAAAGAGCTTTAAGGGTTCGTTCGTCGCTGCTGCAAATAAAGTGTTGATGTAAGCACTGGCTGATCCTTGTTCCCAACGTCTTTTGGGTTAAGAAGCGTGAAGCGGCCCCGGTGGAGTCGGTCTTCAATTGCGTACGCCGACTGAACTTCCAGATTCTGTATTTGGACGTCATTCTTTTTTCGAAAGTTATTCTCAACACTCTTATATATACACAGAGTATATTCCATTGTTCTGTTTTCTCCTCGTTTTCTTTTTTTTTTTTGTCAATATTCTCACTGTTTGCATCTGGGAGGCCCGCATAATAAATCACACCATCACAATATGTTCCCACGGCGCCGGTGTTTTCCAATTTTTCAGGAGGCTTGAAATGGAACACACCGCACACACACACACACACACACACACAGATACACACACACACACGCAAACAGATAAACACACACACACACACACACACACACACGCACACACACAGATAAACACACACACACGCACGCACACAGATAAACACACACACACACACACACACACACACACACACGCACGCACACAGATAAACACACACACACACACACACACACACACACCGCACAAACACACATAAACACACACACACACGCACACAGATAAACACACACACACACACACACACACACACACACACGTACACAGATAAACACACACACACACACGCACACAGATATACACACACACACACACACACACACACACACACACGCACACAGATAAACACACACACACACACACACACACACACACACCGCACAAACACACATAAACACACACACACACACACACACACACACACACCGCACAAACACACATAAACACACACACACACACGCACACAGATAAACACACTCACACACACACACACACACACACACACACGCACACAGATATACACACACACACACACACACACACACATCTGAATATAAGGCCCACACAAGCCTTCCCAGCCATTCATTTGCTGTCTGACACCACCCACACCCACTACACCCACACCAACACCTATCCTCCATCCGACCCTGCAGGTGCCCTGGCGGACCTGGACCGCGCCATCGCCCTGAGCGGCGGCGCGGGTCGCACGGCCCGCCAGGCGCTGGTCCAGCGGGGGCTGCTGCTCCGCCTGGCGCAGCGCGACGACGACGCCAGGGCCGACTTCGAGAGGGCGGCGGCCCTGGGCAGCGAGTTCGCCCGCCGGCAGGCCGCGGCGCTCAACCCGTACGCCGCCCTGTGCAACCGGATGCTCGGCGAGGTGATCAACAAGCTGCGCAACCCCGAGGTGTCCCGGACTTAGCGGTTGATGATGATGGTCGAGATGGTTGTGTGTGTGGGTTACTTATGTGTTACTTTACCTGGCGACTGCATTCCAAAATTGGCTCACAGAAACCAATGTTACTGATCAATAGTTTTTAATAAAGGTTGACTCGTTGAAGTCGTTTCGGTTTTATGGTTTATTTACATGGCGCTACGGTCAGCGGTGTATTTTCCAATAAAACGGATTCCGCAACTGCAATTACTTCTTTTCAGTCAATAAAGGAAAGCCACCGGAGTCAACATCCGTCCGATCGTCCACACGGAAGTTATAACGTATGCTAATTTAAAACGAGGTTCGATGCGGTTCATAAATAAAACGGAGAGAAAGCGCCGAGTCAATAACCTTGAAATCTCCTGAAAAATGATTTGCATACAAGCAGACCTGCCATTGATTAATATTAACATTTGATTGACACGTCATTCAAGCCTCGTCGATTGGTTGATTGAGCGGACCAATCAGAAGTGTCCGCTGTCAGTCACGCGCGTTGCCGAACACCCGGCGGGCATTCTGACGACGTCGTCGCGCGATGCTTTAGCTCACTTTTAACTTTTTGCTGTCAAAAAAGTGACGGGGAAGAGTTTATGTTAGAGGTTATATTGAAAAATATTGCTAAATTATTCCGAGTGAATAATTGTGAGTCATTGTTTTCCGATGCTTGCAAAGGTGAACTCTGGTTGAACTCATTGCTTCACGATGACTCAGCACATCCATGCTAGCAAACTACAGCGCAAACAGTACGTTTAAATGCTCATTATTCACACGATACTGTATATACTTACAACGTTCAGGTGCTTCACCATTTCTTTATCGTTATAAGATAAGAGATAAGATAAGATAAGAGATAAGATAAGATAGAACTTTATTAATCCCGAAGGAAATTCTTCTGCCGGGTTCATAGCAATAGAATAAAACAATAGAGAAATACACAATAGAATAATACAAATAATATTACAAATGTACAGTAAGTCTAAGTCCTAGGAGAAGTATAAGAATATAGGTGAAGTATAAAAATATAGCTAAGATAAGATATTCAGTCCGTGAATACAATTTGGCTATAATTGAAGTGTAATAAAACTGTAATAATAATAATAATGGTTAGAGGAAGTAATTGTTATATCGTGATATTATATAGTTTCAGTTCGTTTTCACATAATATGTGTGTGTGTCTGTGTGTGTGTGTGTGTGTGCGTGTGTGTGGGGGTTACTGCATGTGTGTGTGTCTCTGTCTGTGTGTGTGTGGGGGAGGGGTTACTGCATGTGTGTGTGTGTGTGTGTGTGTGTGTGGGGGGGGGTTACTGCATGTGTGTGTGTGTGTGTGTGTGTGTGTGTATGGGGGGTTACTGCATGTGTGTGTGTGTGTGTGTGTGGGGGGGGGGGTTACTGCATGTGTGTGTGTGTGTGTGTGTGGGGGGGGGGGGGTTACTGCATGTGTGTGTGTGTGTGTGTATGGGGGGTTACTGCATGTGTGTGTGTGTGTGGGGGGGGGGGTGGGGGAGAGACACTGCATGGGCGGTGTCTCTGTGTGTGTGTGCGTGCATGTGTGTGTGTGTGTGTGTGTGTGTGTGTGTGCGGTATCGTATAACAGGTCACCTGTAGGCATGTGGACTGGTGACTGAGCTCCAGTTGTTTTGTGTTTCTCTACTGGGTGTCTGTGTTTCTCTACTGGGCGTCTGTGTTCCTCTACTGGGCGTCTACTGTGTTCCAGACCTGCAGGAACTCATGATCAGTAAACTAACACCAACGTCTCACATAGCAGAACCTTTACTTACACGCTCTTTTGTTCAACCCAAAGCAATGAAAGTAAAGTAAAACACTCACATCTGCAGCTAAGTCCTCCATGTAACTAGTGTGTGGAAGATTGCATCAAGTAGAGTACCGTAAATCCTCTAATAGCTGCCGGGGCCTTTATTTACTGAGCCGCAAAGAGCACCAGGCCTTTATTGGAGGCAGGCTTATATTAGAGGCAGGCCTTTATTCTCTTAAAATGAAACTTATGGGACATAATCCCTTCACTTACGTGGACTTTTATTGCAAAACATTGCACACATAAAAACAAACAGTAAGATTCAGATGCAAATAACATTATGGTAACAAAACAGCACCGCAGCCTCACGTCGGGAAAATACGACCACTGTACAATAAAACAACCCTGAGGTAGGAACACACATGACCGTAATACAGGAGCCAGTTTACGGCAGTCAAAGTGCAAGCAAAGTCCAAACTAAAAATAGCCTAACAAAATAAATATTATAATATATATATATATATATACCACCATATCAAACCAAACTGCAGTCTCGTCCATTGCAATGATGTCCTTCTCCAAAAAACCCCTTTAGAGCCGACAGCCTTGCCAAAGAAATCCACAAACGAAACTCGTTTCTCAGTGAGGAGATCTGAGGTCTTTCTGTGCCACGGTGGTGCGACGGCGAAGTGAAAGGTCGTCGCGTTTCAGAACATCTTTCCGAGCCGGCCTCCGTGTTCGCCACAAACCTCCTTGCCGGCTCCATCGCCCACCGAAGAGTAGATCTCCTTCGCTTTGTGTTTTTTATATCATTTTCCTCGAGACTCTGTTGTGTTCGTGTCCCTCGTGGAGTAGATCCAGTCTGAAAGTTTAGCTTCCAGCTCCAAGCTCACTTTCTTTCGCCCGCCACCCGCTAGCCGTGCTCTTCCCGTGCTCTTCCCAGTTCATTCTTCTGCTTTCTCCAGCATCTGATTCTCTTCGGGTTCTGTGTCAAAGTGCGTCGCCGCTTGCTCTCCCGAATTTTCCGCCACATACTGCAAAACTGTCTCTTTAAAATGTACGTCTGGTCGGCGCCATGTTTGTTTTTTCTTCTCTGGTAGCTCTGTGTTACGGAGACACGTTGTGTTGTGGGACACTCAGGCTTGCGCAAACTACCGCAGGAGTTTTACCGTATTAACCGTGGGGTTTTTTTTCTTCGTTTTTTGACCCGGCCTGTATTGGAGGCCGGCCTTTATTTGTCCGTGTTGACCACGCCCCCCCCCCGGCCATTATAAGAGACCGGCCTTTAATGGAATACAGGCCACTATTAGAGGATTTACTGTGTGTATATACAGTATGTGGGCCCTATTATATAACTATAATAAAATACTTGATCAAGACACTAGAATAAAGCTTTTGAATCCGGTGGGATTTATCTGTTAAACAACAGTTTAAATAAAAGCAAACAAAAGTCCAAGCAATTTTTATTCAACACATTTTTTCCACCACAGACAGACAGTATATATACAGACCAGTGCATCACCCTCGACCCTCCAGAGACAGCTGTGGTCTCTGCCCAGCCCAGCTGATGACACACTAGGCGAGGCTATACAGCACGGAGGCTGACGGCTTATCAGTGATAATATGGAGAATGGTGTTGATGGTGACCGGTCACCAGGGCCGTGTCAAGGGGCTGTCCGGCGGTGGCCAGATCCCCTCACATTCCCCCCGCCCCGCCTCTCCATCTTTTGATTGGCCGTGGCGAATACATCTGATGAATCAGTTAGGATTTCAAAATGTCCATCAATATAATCTGTGTCTTGAGATCACGAACACGACAGCAAATAACTAACTCTAGAAGTAAGGACTAAAAACAACAACAATCAAGCCTCGTCGATTGGTTGATTGAGCGAACCAATCAGAAGTGTCCGCTGTCAGTCACGCGCGTTGCCGAACGCCCCGGCGGGCATTCTGACGACGTCGTCGCGCGATGCTTTAGCCTCACTTTTAACTTTTTGCTGTCAAAAACAGTGACGGGGAAGAGTTTATGTTAGAGGTTATATTGAAAATATTGCTGAAATTATTCCGAGTGAATAATTGTGAGTCATTGTTTTCCGATGCTTGCAAAGGTGAACTGTGGTTGAACTCATTGTTTCACGATGACTCAGCACATCCATGCTAGCAAACTACAGCGCAAACAGTACGTTTAAATGCTCATTTATTCCACACGATGCTGTATATACTTACAACGTTCAGGTGCTTCACCATTCCTTTATTGTTATAAGATAAGAGATAAGATAAGATAAGATAAGATAGAACTTTATTAATCCCGAAGGAATTCTTCTGCCGGTTTCATAGCAATAGAATAAAACAATAGAGGAAATACACAGAATAGAATAATAAAAATAATATTAAAAATGTACAGTAAGTCTAAGTCCTAGGAGAAGTTATAAGAATATAGGTAAGATAAGATATTCAGTCCGTGAATACAATTTGGCTATAATTGAAGTGTAATACAACTAATAATAATAATAATGGTTAGAGGAAGTAATTGTTATATCGTGATATTATATAGTTTCAGTTCGTTTTCACATAATATGGTGTGTGTCTGTGGGGGGGTACTGCATGTGTGTGTGTGTGTGTGTGTGTGTGTGTCTCTGTCTGTGTGTGTGTGTGGGGGGGGGGGGGTTACTGCATGTGTGTGTGTGTGTGTGTGTGTGTGTATGGGGGGTTACTTGCATGTGTTTGTGTGTGTGTGGGGGGGGGGGGGGGAGAGACACTGCATGTGTGCGTGTGTGTGCGTGCATGTGTGTGTGTGGTGTGTGTGTGTGCGTGTGTGTGTGTGTGTGTGGTATCGTATAACAGGTCACCTGTAGGCATGTGGACTGGTGACTGAGCTCCAGTTGTTTTGTGTTTCTCTACTGGGCGTCTGTGTTTCTCTACTGGGCGTCTGAACTCATGATAAGTAAACTAACACCAACGTCTCTCATAGCAGAACCTTTACTTACACGCTCTTTTGTTCAACCCAAAGCAATGAAAGTAAAGTAAAACACTCACATCTGCAGCTAAGTCCTCCATGTAACTAGTGTGTGGAAGATTGCATCAAGTAGAGTACCGTAAATCCTCTAATAGCTGCCGGGGCCTTTATTTACTGAGCCGCAAAGAGCACCAGGCCTTTATTGGAGGCAGGCTTATATTAGAGGCAGGCCTTTATTTCTTAAAATGAAACTCATGGACATAATCCCCTCATTTACTGACTTTTATTGCAAAACATTGCCACATAAAAACAGAACAAACAAAACAGTAAGATTCAGCTGCAAATAACATTATTATAATATATATATATATATATACCACCATATCAAACCAAACTGCAGTCTCGTCCATTGCAATGATGTCCTTCTCCAAAAAACCCCTTTAGAGCCGACAGCCTTGCCAAAGAAATCCACAAACGAAACTCGTTTCTCAGTGAGGAGATCTGGGGTCTTCCTATGCCACGGTGGTGCGACGGCGAAGTGAAAGGTCATCGCGTTTCAGAACATCTTTCCGAGCCGGCCTCCGTGTTCGCCACAAACCTCCTTGCCGGCTCCATCGCCCACCGAAGAGTAGATCTCCTTCGCTTTGTGTTTTTTATATCATTTTCCTCGAGACTCTGTTGTGTTCGTGTCCCTCGTGGAGTAGATCCAGTCTGAAAGTTTAGCTTCCAGCTCCAAGCTCACTTTCTTTCGCCCGCCACCAGCTAGCCGTGCGCTCTTCCCTTGTCAGCTGAACTCAGTTCATTCTTCTTCTTTTTCCAGTATCTGATTCTCTTCGGGTTCTATGTCAAAGTGCCTCGCCGCTTCCCCCCCGAATTTTCCGCCACATACTACGTCTGGTCGGCGCCATGTTTGTTTTCTCTTCTCTGGTAGCTCTGTGTTACGGAGACACCGTTGCATTGTGGGGGACACTCAGTCTTGCCGCAAGACTACCGGCAGGAGTTTAACCGTATTAACCGTGGGGTTTTTTTTCTTCGTTTTTTTGACCCGGCCTGTATTGGGAGGCCGGCCTTTATTTGTCCGTGTTGACCACGCCCCCCCCCCCCCCCATCGGCCATTATAAGAGACCGGCCTTTAATGGAATACAGGCCACTATTAGAGGATTTACGGTATGTATACACAGTATGTGGGCCCTATTATATAAATATAATAAAAATACTTTGATCAAGACACTAGAATAAAGCTTTTGAATCCAGTGGGATTTATCTGTTAAACAACAGTTTAAATAAAAAGCAAACAAAAGTCCAAGCAATTTTATTCAACACATTTTTTTCCACCACAGACATACAGTATATATACAGACCAGTGCATCACCCTCGGCCCTCCAGAGATAGCTGTGGTCTCTGCCCAGCCCAGCTGATGACACACTAGGCGAGGCTATACAGCACGGAGGCTGACGGCTTATCAGTGATAATATGGAGAATGGTGTTGATGGTGACCGGTGACCAGGGCCGTGTCAAGGGGCTGTCCGGCGGTGGCCAGATCCCCTCACATTCCCCCCGCCCCGCCTCTCCATCTTTTGATTGGCCGTGGCGAATACATCTGATGAATCAGTTAGGATTTCAAAATGTCCATCAATATAATCTGTGTCTTGAGATCACGAACACGACAGCAAATAACTAACTCTAGAAGTAAGGACTAAAAACAACAACAACAACAACACCACCGCAATCACAGCATCACCCGATAGTTTGTTGTTGGACCTATTATCCCAATTTTGGACCATCGAAATGTTTTGCAATTTCATTCAAATTAATTGTGATTCGTACATTCTCTGGAGCACTCATGTTGTGTTGTGTTGTGTTGTGTTGTGTTGTGATGCTCCCCCCCCATCATGTGTGATTATGAGCCTCTCTCCCGGGCCACCTCTGCTAAATGAGTGCGGACAGACGCCGCTGTACCGCCGAAAACGCAGGTCGCGCCGGGTCACACCGATTTTTAGCAGGCCGTGTATTTATCCGGTGTCCTTGTTTGTGTCCGCACTCGCAGGCGACCTTCAGGTGAGATACCGTCAGGTGTGTGTGTGTGTGTGTGTGTGTGTGGGGGGGGGGGGGGTGGTTATCTGGCTGATCCATCAGGCTTTAACGTTTCATATAATTTCCCGGCGTATTTCTGCCTGGGCCGCCGCCGCCACCGCCGCCGCCGCCGCCGCAGCCACGTCCCGCAGGCAGGGCAGCGCCACGGGCTCCGAGGGCCGCTCCGCCGTCTGGTAGAAAGGGCAGGAGGTCAGGTGCCGCGACATGTGAGGGCCGCCGTGGAAACGCCAGCGGTCCACCGGGGAGAAGCCGCTGCTGAACTCCCACGCCTGGCGAGGGAGGTCACACACACACACACGCACGCGCACACACAACACACACACACACACACACACACACACACGTACACACACACATACACACACACACACACACACAGGCACGCACACAAAAAACACACACACACACACACATGCATACACAAAGACACACACATACACACACATACACACAAAACACACACAAGTCACAGTGGTCGCACATCACAATGACAACAGGAGGGTTTTATTGCCAGGTGGATTTACATGCAATAACAGAAAAAAGAAGAAATGGAAATTCTATTGTACAAAGATATTAAATGGAGATTTCAGATATTCACAATATTAGATCTAAACTACAGTATAAAGTGGGGAGGTGTGCAAATGGCTCAATAGTTATGGAATGGATGATTTAGTGAAACCGGTATGTACTGTCGGTATAGTGGCTACTGTGCATGGCTATGCACAGCTCCAACGTCTTCATCAAGTTTGCTGATGACACGACAGTGTTTGGGTCTGATCGCCGACGACGACGAGACAGCCTACAGGGAGGAGGTTGGATCACTGGCACAGTGGTGCCAAGAAAACAACCTCGGCCCTCAACGTCAGAAGACCAAGGGAGCTGATCGTGACGACAGGAAGCGGAGAGGAGAGCACGCCCCCATCTCCATCGACGGAGCTGCAGTGGAGAGGGTCAGCGGGCTTCAAGTCCTCGCGTGCACATCTCCGAGGACCTCACATGGACCACGCACACCACACACGTGGTGAAAAAGGCCCAACCAACGCCTGTATTTCCTCAGGCGACTGAGTGAAATTTCAACATGTGCCCCCGCATCCTCAGAACATTCTACTCCTGTACCATCGAGAGTGTTCTCACAGATGCATCACCGGTCTGGTACGGGAACTGCACCGCACTGGAGCGTAGAACACTACAGAGGGTGGTGCGGACGGCCCAGTACATCGTTTGGAGGTGAGCTTCCCTCCCTCCTGGATATATACACCAGGCCGGTGCATGTGGCAAGGCCAAAACGATTATTAAAGGACAACAACCCCCCAGCCACGAACTGTACACACTCCTACCGTCAGGCAGGCGATACCGCAGTATCACGTGACGAGCAGATTCAGAGACAGCTTCCACAGTCAGGCCATCAGGCTGCTGAACCAAGTTTCGGCAATCAATGTCTAAATGCTAGTGCTGGTCCTGTGCCAGTACTGGTGTTATTGCTAGTGTTGGTGCTAGTGCTGGTGTTAATGCTAGTGCTGGTCCTGGTGCTAGTGTTACTGCTGGTGCTGGTGCTAGTACTGGTGTTACTGCTGGTGCTGGTGCTAGTATGGTGTTAGTTCTAGTCCTGGTGCCAACTGGCTGGTGCTAGTGTTGTGTGACTGTCTGAGAAGGTATTCTGTGACATTCTGTGAATGTCAGCATATAACAATGTATATTTTAGTACATCGATTTATATGTGTATTGCTCACCTGGATATTTTTACTGTATATTCCATTTCATTTTAGATTTCATTTACTTATTTTACATAGAATTCTATTTATAGTTCTATTTCTATTTTGCTAGTCCTACTCTCTTATTTTGTAGTTCTTATTCTATTTTGTATTCCTTTATAATTACTGTCGGCTGTCGGGCGTTTGCCACAAAAAGTTTTTCACTCACTCGCTTATACTCACGTGTAAATTGTGAAGTGACAATAAAATACTTGAAACCTATATTCAGTTGCATCACAAATAACACTTTTTTTTTACACGAATAGCCCAACGCCAAACCATCTGTAAATCAGGGTCAAAATGCCCTTCCCCCCGCAGTACGACGCTCCGGTATCGAATGGCATCGGAGCCTTCTCTCGTCTCGATCCCTCTGGCGTCCACTCCGACCATCAGACCGGGTATCACAACACGTCGATATATTTAGCCGCCTTTTTGCCGACAACAATACCACACAGACAGCGTTTGAGGACAATAGGCTCATTGAATTATGACTCCGGTGGTCGTAACCCTTCTAAATATACACCCTGGTTGGTATACACAGTGGTTTGGTACACAGGGTGGGTGGTGGTAGTGGTGGTGGTGGGGGGTGGTGGGGGGGCACTATCTGTAAGCCAGTGGAACTCCAAGCATCCAGATTTGGATGTGGATGATCTCATATCTGGCTGCCGCCGCCGCCGCCACCGCCGCCACCGCCGCCGCCGCTTTGTTCCTCCTCCTCCTCCTCCTCCACGGCATTCCACCATCGCTGGTTTAAATGGGCACGAGTGGCTGGGCACGTGGCCACGCACATACCCTGGCTCCTGTGCTGCGTGAGGCTGTATTGTTGTTCTGCTGTCCCGTTGGCCACAAGCTTTGTTTTGCTTTGACTGTTACTGTGTTGTCCCGCTCTTTCGTCGCATTTAGCATTTAGCGGTATCAAGGTTATCATTTTTTGCACGGTATTTAGCTTTATTGATATCAAGGTGAGTCCCGGCGAGGTCAAAGGTCTCTGCGGTCTCTGTCTTTAGTTGTAATTTAGCTTTATTGATATCAAGGTTATTCCCGGCGAGTTACGGCTGTGCGCTGGGATGCTCTGGGATGAAGGCTTTCCAACACCAGTTATGTTGTTGGCACATTCATGTACCACAGTCATCGCTTATGCCTGTGACCGTCCCAGTGTCCCAACTATGACCGACTAACACCTGTGACAAATGTGATCGTTTTAAAATCATAAATACAACTTTACTGGTGTCATGAATATTAGAATATGTTATACATTCACTGTGCCGTCACTAATTGAACAAGGATGATTGATAATCGGGGTTTGGGTTGCTGTTAAGTTTAGTTAAGGTTAACTTTTACGGATTATAGGTTACGATGATGGCAAGGTAAGAGTTAACCCCTTGTGTCTTAGTTAACGACTTAACAAGGTAATTAATCAACCAACACCCTTTGGCGAATACTTGCTTTCTTGCGACACTTCCAGGAGGTTCCGCCGTGGGAGTAGGTCTTCTTCTCCCACTTCAGGGTCACCATGCCCCGCTCGACCAGGAGCGTCTCGCACACCTCCCTCATCAGCCGGGACACCCCCAGCAGCTGAGCCAACGAGAAGCTGTCCAGGTAGCCCGTGATCTGCACCAGGACCTCGAAGGGCAGCCTGCTCAGCGGGTCCAGGCTCCGCGCTCGCTTCCTCAACGGACTCTCGCTCTTCACTCCGTCCAGGAGGGAGGGGTGGCACTCCGGCTGGAGGGAGAGGGCGCCCAGGTCCGCGTGATACCGGACACGGGCGGGGCAGCGGCCGGAAGGCCGTAACCTTTCCTGGGTGAAGGTGCAGCCGAGGTAGGCGAGGGGGCACCGCTGCTCAAACCAACCGTTGATCCCGGACTGCACGTCCACATGGGCGTTCTTGAAATGGGAGCAGTATTCGTCACGTCGGAAAAAGCGGCCGCACATGAAGCTGAACACTGAGGTGGACTTGTTGTGTCTCCTGGTGACGGCTTCCGCTTGGAGGTGCATGTGGAGCGCGCCGCCGGGTCGGTCGGCCGCAACGTCGGCCAGCGTCGCGTCCGTCCCGAACGGCGCAGAGTCGAATTTGTACGTCTGCGTTCCGACAGTCCACGTAAAGGCCGTCCGCCGCGGCGCTCTCCGAGATGAGGTGTCCCCGGAGTTCGTGTTCCAATGAGCACAACAGCGTGGCCGTCACCGCGTCGCTCGTGGGCAGGTCCTCCACAGATACCCCCAAATCTGACGTGTCCACTTGCTGGCGGCTCTTGGTCTTCTGCGACGGGTCCGTCAGATGGTGGCGCTTGGCCCTGTAGCTGGTCGGCACGTTGAACGAGCGAATGGTTTGAACTTCGATGGGCTCCAGCTTGCCGTAAACGAAGTCCTTCTCCCGGGGCGTGCAGGCTGCCAGCTGACCGAAGTTGATGAGCATGGCCCCGTTGTGCACCAGATACATGTTGTAATCTGCGACATTGAACTCCTTGCTCAGCCTCTCAAGGACGCCATCTTGCCACGGCGCGAGGCCGGTGGTGCCGTTGGCGTTCACGGCGACCGTGCTCCCCTCTGCGCCGCCCCGGGTCGATTCGGCTCTTCTGGATTTGCTCTTTGGAGAATCTTTGACTCCCTTGGAACCATCGGAACCGGTTTGTCCTTCCAGGTTTTTGACGGTTTGCTCGCAGGCCTGCCTGTCCTTGTTAAATATCCTTTCCCAAGAGGTATAATTCTGAATGCCCTCTAAGTTCCTATTCCCGGCGAGAGCCTCCCTCTCCTCCTGGCTGGGTTCTTCATCGTCCTCCGCCCTGCAGTCATTTTCTCTCATTCCACCTAAACCCCACGTCGCCCCGGATCCCTCCGCGGCGGGGCCGCGTCCCCCGACCGCCCCGTCGGGAGGTCCCGCGGCGATCGCCTCCATCGACTCGGGGAACACCTTCTTCATCTGGATGGACCCGAAGAGCAGCTCCTGGTCCCTGAGGGCCATCGCGACGTCCAGGGGCACTTCTTTGTCGTTTCCGGGGCCCCCCGCGGCAGCCGGCCGTAGAGGGCCGCGTCCCCGTCCGCCACGGGCCAGCGGTTCCACTCCTGGGAACAGGCGACCACGCTGGCGGGGCAGACCTCCAGGTGAGGCGCCAGTCTGCGGCGAGGCATGGCGAGCGGGCAGCCGTAGTGGGCGTTGAGGCACGGAACGTTCCGGTTGGGACAGAGGACGGCGTGCTCCTCCGCCTTGCACTCGTGCATGCGGGCCCCGCATCCCCTGTCGCAGCTTAGGAGCCCGCAGCAGACGAGGGGCTCCGGCGGGACCCGGCAGTGGAGGTCGAAGCATTTGTCACAATGCTGATGACCGGAGATGCGCGACCCTGAGAACATGTTGTCCTTTACCTTCACAGGGAACAAAAAACAAAAAAAGCTTCTCAACAGACTGCACCTTCACAGAGAATAAGTGTCAACATAATGTACATAACGTATGTAAATATATAAATCTATGGTTAGAATAACGTGTGGTTTTTATTACAAGCTCGTGTAAAAAGGAAAAGGCTTACCTGTGTGACGTGGATGGACCAGAGGATGTGGACATCTGCAAAGAACTGCAAAGAGACGGCAAATTAAATATCCAAATAAAAATAAGACGTGAAACTCAGGAGGCTCGCATAAAATATTCAACCACCAGCTTCACCCGACAAAAAACCTAAAACATTGCAAAATACCACAAGCAAACATCAACAGAAGTAATTGAGACGTCGACGATTTCACCTCGAAAGGACACGAGAAGACGTTCCAGAAATTCTCACCTCTGGTTCCCGGTGAGCGAGGTCCTGTTATCGTCTCCTCGAACCTCTGAGTAACCCCTGCCCTGTGTCTAGGGGTTATTAATAGGCAACTGAGAGAGAGAGAGAGAGAGAGAGACAGAGAGAGAGAGATTGGAAAGAGAGAGAGAGAGAGAGAGAGAGATTGGAAAGAGAGAGAGAGAGAGAGAGGTGCCACCAAGCCACAGGGGTCAGCCTCTATTGTCACCAAGCCATTAGAGAACAGCTTCAAGTTACAGTCCACCACATTAGCAGACCACTGTACACACGCCAGGACTCTGTGACAATAGGCCGACACACACACACACACACACACACACAACACACACACACACACACACACAGCACACACACACACACACACACACGGCCTATATATATACGTGACTATACAATATATCCAACCACTGTGTGTGTGTGTGTGTGCTGTGTGTGTGTTAGAGCCCTGCGCGGGACTGTTTTCTTCATCCCGCTCCCGCCCGCTCCCACTGAATTTCTGACCATTACCGCCCGCGACCGCAGGGTGCGTGTTACACTCCCGCCCGCTCCCGCAGTGTGTATGTCCACTCCCGCCCGCGACCGCAAAACTCTGAGAATTTCTGCCCGCACAATAATAGAGATGCATTGATTTTGTGTCTTCTCCCGTCCCGCAGGAGAAAACACGTAATTTTATAGGCTATTAATAAAGAGATTCATGGGGTTGTTTGTTTCGTTTCCCTGGCCTGCATGTATTTTGACGCGCTGTTAGGGAAAGCGCTTCTATTTCGTCAAAGCCCTACGTAATTAATTAACAGTGATCTCCATTGTCGGCTAGCCTAGACTATCCCGATCCCGCCCGCAGCAAAGTTCAAACCGCCCGCTCCCGCGAGATTTGCGTTGGGTCCCGCGGGACCCGGTGGGACCCAATCCCAATGCAGCCCTCTACCTGCAAGCTGCCTAACCGGTTTTGTTTTATCACTTTATAGAGACGATGGAATGGTTTTGGTTATATATGATTTCTATGGGTCGGCAGGGGTCGGCGGGCTGGTGGTGTGGTCGAGAGCCCGCAGGCGGTCTAGCCGGTTTTGATGATTTTGGTGATTGAGGGAGGGAGCGTCTGGAGGCCCGAGGGGTAGAGGGGGGCCTTCAGGCGGGCCTAATGCATGGAGAAAGAGATGTCACATATGAGCTAAAAATGTATCACGGGGGAAATGGAAAATATAATGGTCTGACAGGGGCGTTAGCGGGCTGATTGTGAACGCCCTGAGAGAGGGCAGGCTGAGGTCAGTGATAAAGTAATCTACTGTACTGTTGCCTAGAGGTGAGCTGCAGGTGTACTTACCATAGGAGTCTCCTCGAAGCCTCCCGTTGATTATGTACAATCCCAGCGAACGACAGAGTTGCAGGAGTTGTGTTCCATGTTTGTTTGTAGCTTTGTCGTAGTTGTGTCTGGGTGGGCATACTGGGGAGAGGATGTTTCCACCTCCTGGTCGGTGTTTGTCTCCCTGTGTGCTGAGAGTGTCAGGTTCTCGTCCTGTCCTGGCGTTGAGGTCTCCACAGATGATAACGTGGCCGCGAGCCTGGAAATGGTTAGCTTCTTCCTGTAGGGTGGAGAACATGTCGTCCTTAAAATATGGGGATTGGATTGGGGGGATGTCGGTGGCACACAGGAGGATATTTTTCTCGGTTGAGGTAAGTTCCTTATTTATTTCCAGCCAGATGTAAAAAGATCCTGTTTTGATCAGCTTAAGGAAGCGCAGAGGTTCTCTTTGTAAGGTTATAACTGTTTGAGTCTAGCTCATGTGGTGTTCCAGTTTCCAAGCATTGTCTGAGAAGTGGATACTAGAGTGTGGTTGAGTCGGCCCGAGAGGTGTTGCGTGGTGACCGCTGTCTTGGTTGAGACTGAGCTACAAGGGGCGGGATATAGAAGGACCCTCCAGGAGGCGGGGCTTACCACGCCCTCTGTGCTCCTCCAAAGTCCTGCCAACAGGTTATTTATAGAACGGCGGTACAGAGGTGCAGCACAGCAAGCTATCACAATATAATTGAGTTTTTCATAATATAGACAACTTTGCTGCCTGATACTGTGTTCACATAATTAAGAAAAAATGTATAAATGAATACATTTAAAAATACAAATAAAAAGTGCCAATCCTATTAAGTAGTGTTCATCTAATCGAGAAGTGGTAAAGCATACAGTAAGGATGGAGAAGCGTACTATGGGGTTGGGGACATGCTGGCCACCCAGACTATGACGTACAGAATGATCAGTGTTTTCGTTGTGGGAGATTTGGACATTGGGCGAGAGATTGTAGGCAGGGACAGAATGGCAACTATCGCAACGCCCCCATCAGGGGACACACCCCTCAGCCCCTGCTGCAGAGCGACACACACACACACACACACACACACACACACACACACACACACACACACACACACACACACACACACACACACACACACACACACACACACCAACAGTGGGCCAGCCCAGATTTCCTATGCAGTGGAATCCCAAACAGCATAGATCAGATAAACAATAGGGTTGCCCACAGAGTGGAGTCTGAACATGAACTGGATCAGTTAAAGGAACCTTTTCAGGTGTTTGCAGATGAACAACAAACCTAAAACAATACTCACTGTGTTGTATCACCATAGAGGATAACCACAAACATGCTTCACGCCACTTCTTCACCTGGTGACTGTTAACCTCTGAATTCAATTCTAATACAAATTTGCATGATTATGAATAGCTCTCCACTTAGTCTATTGGGAAGAGATCTAATGTGGAAACAATCTGATCCATTGGTATTCGGAAGTTATGGGTTTACCTTGCAAACGCCAACCGCTAATGCTGCTTATAGATGGAACAACCAAACTGCCAGAACAGGAAAATAAACACTCACCCCCCCTCATGGAAATCCAGTTGAGGTTTACTCTGACACTAACACATCAGATGGAATGATACCCTGAGATAAACGGATAACATTTGACAATGATATTAACATGGACATTTCTCAACCCCCAACCACCCACCCTCACACACACAGGCTAAGTTCCCTGTTGTGTCTCCATCACGGCCACACGTGATTGAACGATATGGCAGATGACTCGATCCCTGTTCCTCCACAACTGCAACCTACACCACTTATCCTATGGGCTGAACATAAGCATCAGTGGGGATTTATTGATTGTACCTCATATTCGGCATCCTGCAACAAGCCAGTATGGAAGGCTGGTTAGCCTATGACGGGTAAGATCCCACCTTGAAACCCCGGGACAACCTAAGGCAGGCGCAGTCACGATGACTTGGCCAAGTCACTGTGAGCGCTGACTCACTGGATCATAGAGTGACAAGAGGACGAAAGAACAGGAGAAGCCGATGTGGGGTTGGGAGATGGAGAAGGGAGAGGGGTCAGATGTCAGCTCAGGCAGCAGAAGTGTTGGCCTTAACTGGGGCATCTATATTTTTTCTGGTGAAACCCTCATGGTATTGGCAATAGGCTTTTAGTGTAAAATGGACTTTGGCAATAGTTTCAAAGCAACTGGTGGTAAACCCATATATCACATAAAATTTTGGTTTAAATGTTACGGGCTTCAAGTTCCCTTCCAACTAGATTGGCTAGAGATAATAAGGTTAAAGATCATAGCACCACTGAGTACATTTGTTGAAGGAGACAGCAATACATCACTGTGCAGCCATCAACAACTCACAGACACTAAATACACAAATGGAATCACAAAGAAAGAGAGAGAGAGAGAGAGAAAGAGGACAACAAAATGAATGCAAAAAAACATGTTTCATCCATACATGTACACACACACACAGCAATGACTCACACCCTTCTGCAGATCTCTCTCTCTCTCTCTCTCTCTCTCTCTCTCTCTCTCTCATGTCTCTCCTTTCTGATCCTGCCTGATCTGGGTCTCTCCTTCCCTCAACTGAACGCCTTGTCTCGTCTCTCCCTCTGACCTTCTTTCTCTGCTACATCTCTCCTGCGTGGTCTCCTCTGTCTCTTTAAGGGAACTATTCAAAAACCCAAAAACATGGAAGACCCAGTGAACACATGTCTACGCCTATAGGGGAAACATTTAAACAATATAAAAATAACAGTAAGGGATAATCACACATGTTTTAAAAACCAGCTACATGACGAGGACTGAGAACTAGAGAGAGAGAACGAGCACGTATCACGAGAGAGACGAATCTGCACGAAGGCGGTGAGTCATTGCTGTGTGTGTGTGTGTACATGTATGGATGAAACATGTTTTTTTGCATTCATTTTGTTGTCCTCTTCCTCTCTCTCTCTCTCTCTCTCTCTCTCTCTCTTTCTTTGTGATTCCATTTGTGTATTTAGCGTCTGTGAGTTGGTTGATGGCTGCACAGTGATGTATTGCCTGTAAGAACCAGCACGTATTTATGCACGTAGAAACGGGTGACGTGACTGCGGGACGTAATACACGTACGAGATTTGTTGAAGAGAACAG
>PIJE02001354.1:78607-108607 GCA_002895965.2 Coryphaenoides rupestris
GGCTTTTATATTTTTGGAGCCTGCGTCGTTGCAAGCCCAGAGCTGCGCGAAAACGGAACAATGCCGCTTCCCAAGAAGAACAGCTTGACGTTTTTTCCCCGCAGATTCTTTTTTTTTCTTTCCCTTCAGTACAAGATGAACAAGTCCTTGAAATAAGTGCCAGCTTATCCATTATTCATGCAAACGAAGTGACAATTACCTTATACCTGCGTGGTTCGGGCTCGTCTTATGTTAAAATTGTTTGATGCTAATTAGCGCCAGCCGCACCGTGGGAGGGCGATAATATAATTGCTCAGCTTTATTGCGACAGCGCGAGCAGAATATCTCTGAAAGGATTTGTTATTCTGTCAAATTGTAATAACCTCCCTTCGAAGGCATGCGGTTTTAAGTGCTCGCTGAGCTCATTCAAATAAACACATATATATATATCGTGTTATTCTATTAAGCCCTTGAAGAGAAATCAGAGTGATCTTCAAATCTGTTTTCCGCGTCCTTAAAGATGCCAAGATGTCCAAGATGGCAAATACTAAACTTCCCTTTAAAACGGCACATTTGGACTTTTCCCAATGACACTGGCGGTACTTCAGACTTTGTTTTGACCTCAAACTGTGTTCCTTAATGTGACCACCAAGCAACTGGAAGGAGCGGAACATCTAATACATGCCTGTAGTCCCCTGGCACTTCCCAGGTACTTGAGGTGGAATTGCCCGAAAACCGAGTTATCGATCAGCACTGGAACGGGATCGCCATCACCCGATCCTCCCCATTACAGAGCCCATCGGTGGGCCTGGCCCGGGGGTCTCCTGACCTCCAGACACCCCGGGAACACCTCCAGAAGGTTCTGTCTCCTCTCCAACAGCTCCATCAGCCCCTTCATCGACCAGCAAGATAATCCTGCCTTCATCATCCTCCTCCTCCTCCTCATCCTCCTCCTCCTGTGCCAGCGCCGCAGAAAGCCGGCACCGATGTGTTGTTCAGCCCAGGGAGGCGGTGGCGGTGGTGGTGGCGGTGGGGTTGAGGCGGTGGGGTTGAGAGCAAGGCAGTAAAGCGAGGCCTCATTGCGCCGCGTGTGTGTGTGTGTGTCTGATTCAGTGAGTGATTTGGGTTCGTCGTCGGCGTCGTCCCTTGGTGTCTCGGCCGCTGTACTCCATGATGGAGAAGAAGCCACGGGAAGAAGCCACCACCCCCCCCCCCCACACTCGTCATCTGAATGTCTCCGATGGAACGACACGAGTCCCGGAATAAGTCGGATAAAAAAAAAAACCTGAGTATTGTATTCACACACGAGAATGCAATCACACGCTGTCAGCGGAGTGAATGGAGGCGCAGGGAAAACACCACCAGCCTCTCGTCTTTCCTCTGGGGGGGGGGGGGGGGGGGGTGGCGATGTCTCGATGCTATTAAGCGACGAGACGTTTCGCCGAGGCAAACACGCCGCGGGTTAAAACTACAATTCATGTTCTCTAAATTGGCTGAACAACGTGGTGTCTATCCGCGGCGGTTGTTGGTATTAGCGTCGAGGCGCACAACAACGCCGCCACTGAATGGAGTCTGAGACGCGAGTATTTTGGCGTAACAATGCTATCAGAGAAAACGCTCGGCCGCTAATCTTTCTGACTTCTCCGGGAGACGAGTGCGGAATGCGAATGAGTGCTGTGGACAATGATTCCCCTCTCTCTTCACCGTAATCCTTCTTTCCTTGCGTAGCTTCCCTACCTACCTACCTACCTACCTACCTACCTTGCCTCGTTTCCTTACCTACCTACCAGAGTCTGGTTACTTAGTTCAGTCTCCAAATCTCCTATTTTCTCACTCCATTGTTTCTGTTTGGCCAGTGCTTCCAATGACGCTGTATCTGCCCATTCGACTCCCATTACAGGCCTAGCCGTCCCTGTGTTCCTTCGGGTTCCTTGCCTCTATTTTCTTGGCGAGTCCTCTTCCTTGCCCTTCAGGAGGGAGTTTCTTCTCACTGCCACCTGACTTCTTGACATTCCGAGCGGCGTGTGGTTCCTACTGCCGGTCCCGTCTGCGTTTTGCTGCGTCTTAGCCCTCGGCCCTCGGAGGGCTACTGTGATGTACTGAATAAGCCCTGAAATTAGCTCGGTCCCTACACACTTTGCCTCGCTCGACCGAGGTAAGGAAGGAAATAGCTAATTTGCTAAAGCTCATCATTAACCGTCCCATTTTTTCCACACAGCGCGTTTGTCTGTGACGGACCGATGAAGGAGGAGGAGGGGGGCGTGGCCTCTGGGACCATCGGAAGACTGGTGGACGTGTGGCGTGTGTTTATTAACCGCTGATCACTCATCACCAGTGTTCAACTGTGAACTAACTGGTCCTCGGGCCGCTGACTCCAAAAACCAGCGAGTGTGATTCTTCACGGTAAATGCAAGCCAGGCTTTTAGGCGAATCTCCACACGTGTGTGTGTGTGTGAATAAAATCATATCGCCCGCGTGGCGCGATGTGATTTTATTCACACGCGTACGCACATCACAGCGCGACTGTTATTTCACGGTGAGCGCGTCGCTCTGTCAGAAGAACAATGATCTCATTACCTGCGTTGGGTGGCGTTCCCCGACGGGACCCCCGGCAGTGACTCACTCCTGCCTGGCAGGACGCTGCGTACTGCTCTTTCAGCAAATCTGTGTGTGTGTGTGTGTGTGTGTGTGTGTGTGTGTGTGTGTGCATGAACGTGTGTGTGTGTGTGTGTGTGTGTGTGTGTGTGTGTGTGTGTGTTTCCTCCATTGCCTGATGTATTCCCACCGAAGTACATCACGTAATATAAAGGGTTACCCATACACACACATTGTCTCTCTCTCTGCCTGCATGCTCTCCTTTGGTGTGTGTGTGTGTGTGTGTGTGTGTGTGTGTTGTGTGTGTGTGCGTGTGTGTGTGTGTGAGTGTGTGTGTGTGTGCATGTGTGTGGTGTGCATGTGTGTGAGTGTGTGTCCATCATGTACAATCCAGCCAGCCTCTGTAATGAAACCTGTGTCTGCTCTGAAACGTTGCATCGCCTGCTACAAGCGTGACGACGGGCGGCGGTGCGGCGGAGCGGCGGCGGCGGCGGCGGGCTCTCCTGTTTTAAAACGTGCGCCAAGGGTTCCTTTGTGTGTTATAATCTGCTGTCTGCAGGCTGGCTCCCACCGGGGTCCCCGTGCAGCGACACGGGAACACGTTAGCACGTTAGCGCCTCAGATAGGAGCGCCGCCGCCGCCGCCGCCGCCGCCGCCACGCCGCAATAATGTCACTCTGTTGTTCCCCATTTGTTTACACGGTACCGCGGGGGAATTGGAAAGATGTGGTTAAAGCCCAAAGGTATTACTGTACACCGTTTCACCATCTTTAACCTAAATGTAAGAATGCAGTTGTTTCCGCATCATTTGAAGCGTTATTGTCAGTATTTATTATTACACCATTTGCACAGTTCTATTACAAATAGCCTAACTCAGGTGTACCTCATTCAATGTAGTTTGTACTGCATGCGCTGTATTACTGCGTTGTGTTTATCGTTTGCCACGTACAGTATGTCCCGATGTGGTCCATCCTAGCTCCTAGACACATCGCATCCTAGCTCCCAGCCTCCTGATCGAGGCGCATCCTTCCTCATAACTCATGCCATCTCCCATCTCCGCCCCTCCTCGCCCAAGCGGACTCCTAGCTCACGTCGCCTCCTAGCTCCTCGCTCATGCGGCCTCCTAGCTCACGTTAGCCTCCTAGCTCCTTGCTCATGCGGCCTCCTAGCTCACGTTGCCTCCTAGCTCCTTGCTCATGCTGCCTCCTAGCTCACGTTGCCTCCTATCTCCTTGCTCATGCGGCCTCCTAGCTCACGTTGCCTCCTATCTCCTTGCTCATGCGGCCTCCTAGCTCACGTTGCCTCCTATCCTCCTTGCTCATGTGGCCTCCTAGCTCACGTCGCCTCCTAGCTCTTGCTCATGCTGCCTCCTAGCTCACGTTTGCCTCCTAGCTACTTGCTCATGCGGCCTCCTAGCTCACGTTGCCTCCTAGCTCCTCGCTCATGCGGACTCCTAGCTCACGTTGCCTCCTAGCTCCTTGCTCATGCGGCCTCTAGCTCACGTTGCCTCCTATCTCCTTGCTCATGCGGCCTCCTAGCTTCACGTCGCCTCCTAGCTCCTTGCTCATGCGGCCTCCTAGCTCACGTTGCCTCCTAGCTCCTTGCTCATGCGGCCTCCTAGCTCACGTTGCCTCCTATCTCCTTGCTCATGCGGCCTCCTAGCTCACGTTGCCTCCTATCTCCTTGCTCATGCGGCCTCCTAGCTCACGTTGCCTCCTAGCTCCTTGCTCATGCGGCCTCCTAGCTCACGTTGCCTCCTAGCTCCTTGCTCATGCGGCCTCCTAGCTCACGTTGCCTCCTATCTCCTTGCTCATGCGGCCTCCTAGCTCACGTTGCCTCCTAGCTCCTTGCTCATGCGGCCTCCTAGCTCACGTTGCCTCCTAGCTCCTTGCTCATGCGGCCTCCTAGCTCACGTTGCCTCCTAGCTCCTTGCTCATGCGGCCTCCTAGCTCACGTTGCCTCCTAGCTCCTTGCTCATGCGGCCTCCTAGCTCACGTTGCCTCCTATCTCCTTGCTCATGCGGCCTCCTAGCTCACGTTGCCTCCTATCTCCTTGCTCATGCGGCCTCCTAGCTCACGTTGCCTCCTAGCTCCTTGCTCATGCGGCCTCCTAGCTCACGTTGCCTCCTAGCTCCTTGCTCATGCGGCCTCCTAGCTCACGTTGCCTCCTATCTCCTTGCTCATGCGGCCTCCTAGCTCACGTTGCCTCCTAGCTCCTTGCTCATGCGGCCTCCTAGCTCACGTTGCCTCCTAGCTCCTTGCTCATGCGGCCTCCTAGCTCACGTTGCCTCCTAGCTCCTTGCTCATGCGGCCTCCTAGCTCACGTTGCCTCCTATCTCCTTGCTCATGCGGCCTCCTAGCTCACGTTGCCTCCTAGCTCCTTGCTCATGCGGCCTCCTAGCTCACGTTGCCTCCTAGCTCCTTGCTCATGCGGCCTCCTAGCTCACGTTGCCTCCTATCTCCTTGCTCATGCGGCCTCCTAGCTCACGTTGCCTCCTCTCCTTGCTCATGCGGCCTCCTAGCTCACGTTGCCTCCTATCTCCTTGCTCATGCGGCCTCCTAGCTCACGTTGCCTCCTAGCTCCTTGCTCATGCGGCCTCCTAGCTCACGTTGCCTCCTATCTCCTTGCTCATGCGGCCTCCTAGCTCACGTTGCCTCCTAGCTCCTTGCTCATGCGGCCTCCTAGCTCACGTTGCCTCCTAGCTCCTTGCTCATGCGGCCTCCTAGCTCACGTTGCCTCCTAGCTCCTTGCTCATGCGGCCTCCTAGCTCACGTTGCCTCCTAGCTCCTTGCTCATGCGGCCTCCTAGCTCACGTTGCCTCCTAGCTCCTTGCTCATGCGGCCTCCTAGCTCACGTTGCCTCCTAGCTCCTTGCTCATGCGGCCTCCTAGCTCACGTTGCCTCCTAGCTCCTTGCTCATGCGGCCTCCTAGCTCACGTTGCCTCCTAGCTCCTTGCTCATGCGGCCTCCTAGCTCACGTTGCCTCCTATCTCCTTGCTCATGCGGCCTCCTAGCTCACGTTGCCTCCTATCTCCTTGCTCATGCGGCCTCCTAGCTCACGTTGCCTCCTAGCTCCTTGCTCATGCGGCCTCCTAGCTCACGTTGCCTCCTAGCTCCTTGCTCATGCGGCCTCCTAGCTCACGTTGCCTCCTAGCTCCTTGCTCATGCGGCCTCCTAGCTCACGTTGCCTCCTATCTCCTTGCTCATGCGGCCTCCTAGCTCACGTTGCCTCCTATCTCCTTGCTCATGCGGCCTCCTAGCTCACGTTGCCTCCTAGCTCCTTGCTCATGCGGCCTCCTAGCTCACGTTGCCTCCTAGCTCCTTGCTCATGCGGCCTCCTAGCTCACGTTGCCTCCTAGCTCCTTGCTCATGCGGCCTCCTAGCTCACGTTGCCTCCTAGCTCCTTGCTCATGCGGCCTCCTAGCTCACGTTGCCTCCTAGCTCCTTGCTCATGCGGCCTCCTAGCTCACGTTGCCTCCTATCTCCTTGCTCATGCGGCCTCCTAGCTCACGTTGCCTCCTATCTCCTTGCTCATGCGGCCTCCTAGCTCACGTTGCCTCCTAGCTCCTTGCTCATGCGGCCTCCTAGCTCACGTTGCCTCCTATCTCCTTGCTCATGCGGCCTCCTAGCTCACGTTGCCTCCTATCTCCTTGCTCATGCGGCCTCCTAGCTCACGTTGCCTCCTATCTCCTTGCTCATGCGGCCTCCTAGCTCACGTTGCCTCCTATCTCCTTGCTCATGCGGCCTCCTAGCTCACGTTGCCTCCTAGCTCCTTGCTCATGCGGCCTCCTAGCTCACGTTGCCTCCTAGCTCCTTGCTCATGCGGCCTCCTAGCTCACGTTGCCTCCTAGCTCCTTGCTCATGCGGCCTCCTAGCTCACGTTGCCTCCTAGCTCCTTGCTCATGCGGCCTCCTAGCTCACGTTGCCTCCTAGCTCCTTGCTCATGCGGCCTCCTAGCTCACGTTGCCTCCTAGCTCCTTGCTCATGCGGCCTCCTAGCTCACGTTGCCTCCTATCTCCTTGCTCATGCGGCCTCCTAGCTCACGTTGCCTCCTAGCTCCTTGCTCATGCGGCCTCCTAGCTCACGTTGCCTCCTAGCTCCTTGCTCATGCGGCCTCCTAGCTCACGTTGCCTCCTATCTCCTTGCTCATGCGGCCTCCTAGGCTCACGTTGCCCTTCCTAATCTCCTTGCCTCACGCGGCCTCCTAGCTTCCGTTGCCTTCCTAGTCTCCTGCCTCATGCGGCCCTCCTAGCTCAAGTTGCCTCCTAGGCTCCTTGCTCATGGCTGCCTCCTGCGCCCCTCCTAGCTCACCCTGCCTCATCCGTGCTCCTAGCTCCTCGTGATGCAGAGGCATGTGCTCCTTCGCGCTCCTAGGTGGAGCATGAGCCCTTGTATCTCCTGAGCGTCCGAGTGATGAGAGCTTGTGGCCGGCGGTGGGCACGATCCTTTCCCTCTCTCGCCTGGCTGCGTTAACCCAAGTCAAATTACGGTTCAGGATGCAGACGGCGAGGGGCAGGGCCCCGCGCCGCCGCCCGACTTTCTCACCGACCCCCCCTAGGAGCCTTGTGAGTAATGCCCTCGGAGACCTGCCGAGCGCGGCGCGCGGCGGCGCGCGGGGGTCCGGTTGTTAGCTGTCTGAGACGCCGCTGGTTTTATAATTTCTATTGGTGTTGTGTTTTCCCTGCAGCGCCGGAGGGAGGCGTGAGCTGCCAGATGGTAGACACCAGGACAACCGACCACAATGTTTTTTATGGTAATATTTCAATGGCTTTTTTTTGGCACTGATCACTGAAAATCACTGAAAATTAGGTAATTGAAATTCATAACAATATGAAAGATTGAAAACCTTAACAATCAGAATTAATTCGTCGTTCGTACCGTGGAGGTGGGTATGGACAAACACCCCCTACTCCTCAGGGAGTCACATCGTGGGTAATTTCCTCCTCGTCCTGTGAAGACGAGTGAAACGATTCATGTATTCATTAACACAAACAACTGAACACATCCCGACCAAATCACACAGAACTACACCGAGACAAGCGTTCTGCTGGCACGGCACGCCGGGGGGGGGGGTGTGGCGACCGAAGCAACCATGGCAACCGGTCCACTCTCACTGATCTCGATATTACCCAGCTGCCACCCGGTGAAGCAATCAACACACACACTACACACACACACACACATTCATTCAATAACCAATCATCCAATTGATCCTCGCAGAAACACCAACGACAGCAGGGAGGGCATAACTCATCACGCGAGCCCATGTGGCCGTGGGTGGGCGGCGGCCACAGACTATAGACGCCCGGCTCACAAGCTCCCGTTTTGAGGGTGTAGATGTGTCTTCTATGGCGGCGGGCCTTGAATGGCCACCTCTACGCCTGCTATACCACAATGCATTAATATCCAACCCTTAATAACTTTTTTTTAATGAAATATAATTGTCAACCGTGGGGACCTCTGAAAATACATAATAGGGGAAGATGAACTAGCCACCGGGATCCAAAGCAAACGATGAGAAATGCCCCCGGCTTTGTACTACGAGGATTAAATCGCTTCCCCGGTCGCTGTGTGTGCGCGTCCGCCCGCCTGCAACCTATAGAACTACATCTTAGTCTCCGGAGAGCGGACCTCTACAGCGGGTCGTCTCGTCCAAAAGCAGACGGCCGAGGCTACCGCTTGGTTGATATAACGTCACCAAAAGAGATGGGGAAAGTCTATTCCCTGTAACCCCGTGACGCGAGGCATCCAAACGTTTCAGAGCCCAGACTGGGCTGTCTCCGCCTCTTCTTGTGAACGCATCAAAATCCGCACACCATCCAGTCTGCGGTCACATGTCGTCGGCAGGGACTTCTGAAGGCCGACGCGAGCGGTTAACACACCGGGACACATCGCGCCACACAATACATTTCCTCAAAGATTTTTTGCCGCTTGAATATCTTCCAGCCGTCTGGGTAACTGAGAAATGCTCGTGAGAGGAGGTAATTTGATGTGCGCTTCTTTAGGAGGAGAGAGAAAAAAAAAAAGACAAAAAAACACAACCCCCACGATCCAGATGGTTTGGAAGAGGGCTGCGCCGGCACCGCTTCATCACTGTCAGAACCGATTCCCGCGCTCGGAACCTTAAAACGCGATCGCGAAAGCGGCGCTCAGACGAGACGATCTGTATTCCGCTTGGGTGTTCGTCAAGCAGAACGGGATATGAGGGCGGCGGAATGAAACAAGACGTGATTCGATCGCTCGGGACTTCCTCGGGACGGAGGAAGTACCTCGACCGCACGCAGTTAACTTTCAAAGTTTATCCGTTGTCATCCGCGTTGTGATTGGTTGGACTGTGTGAGACCCCGCCTCCCTTCAGATTCTGTGACTCAATCCCCCGGAAATGGGTTTCAGAGAAAGCAAATATCACTGGATTTGATTGTGAAATATGTAAAACACCATTATTTTTTATTTTCACCTCTCAAGGTCACACAGACACATTCCATTTCAATCATGACTTCACAGAATGTGTGTGTTTGTTGGGTTTTTAACCTCCAGTTCAAAACCCATCGGAAAACCAAGTCGACTTTCATTTAATCCCGCTCATGTTTCTATAATGATGCGGTGGCTCCTGGACAGGGAACCCTCCCGGATGACCTGTAGCATAACGTAGCTTAGCCTAGCTTAGCCTAGCCGCCATCTGAGAGCGAGGCACGCAGTCAGCGAGAGATCCGCCAGTCTGAAGCCGTAATGCTGAGACATGCGTAATGCAAGAGGCGGCGAGGGGAGGCGAGGGGTGGCGAGGGGAGGCGAGGGGAGGCGAGGGGAGACGAGGGGTGGCGAGGGGAGACGAGGGGTGGCGAGGGGAGGCGAGGGGAGGCGAGGGGTAGCGAGGGGGGGGTGGCGAGGGGCGACGAGGGTTTAGCGAGGGGAGGCCGAGGGGGAGGCGAGGGTTAAGCGAGGGGAGGCGCGAGGGGAGGCGAGAGGCGAGGCGAGGGGAGGGGAGGCGAGGGAGGCGAGGGGAGGCGAGGCGAGGCGAGGGGAGGCGAGGCGAGGGGAGGCGAGGCGAGGGGAGGCGAGGCGAGGCGAGGCGAGCGAGGGGAGGCGAGGCGAGGCGAGGCGAGGGGCGAGGCGAGGGGAGGCGAGGCGAGGCGAGGGGAGGCGAGGGGAGGCGAGGCGAGGGGAGGCGAGGCGAGGCGAGGCGAGGCGAGGCGAGGCGAGGCGAGGCGAGGGAGGCGAGGCGAGGCGAGGCGAGGCGGCGAGGAGGCGAGGGGTGGCGAGGGGAGGCGAGGGGTGGCGAGGGGAGGCGAGGGGTGGCGAGGGGAGACGAGGGGTGGCGAGGGGGAGCGAGGGGGCGAGGGAGGCGAGGGGTGGCGAGGGGAGGCGAGGGGGCGAGGGGGGAGGAGCGAGGGGTGGCGAGGGGAGGCGAGGGAGCGAGGAGGGGAGGCGAGGGGGGGCGAGGGGAGGCGAGGGGGGCGAGGGGAGGCGAGGGGGCGAGGGGAGGCGAGGGGAGGCGAGGGGAGGCGAGGGGAGGCGAGGGGGGGAGGGGCGAGGGCGAGGGGGGCGTGGGGAGGCGAGGGGAGGCGAGGCGGGGCGAGGGGAGGCGAGGGGAGGCGAGGGGAGGCGAGGGGTGGCGAGGGGAGGCGAGGGGGGAGAGGGGAGGGAGGATGGGGGGGAGAGAGGAGGGGGAGGAGAGGAGGGGGGGGGGGAGAGGGGGGGAGAGGAAGGGGGGGGGGGGGGGGAGGTGGGGGTGGTGGGTGGAGGTGGAGGTGGGTGGGGGGGCGGTGCTGTGGCCTGAAAGTCACCCTGGACGAGTGTCGCCTGGGGAAGGATGGAGGGGGAGGAGAGGGGGGGTGTGGGGTAACCGCGGCGACACGACAAGGTGGTAATTAAAGTGTCGGCAGAGTATTAATGTGGAGGCACCAAGAACACATGGTACTGAGAGAGAGAGAGAGAGAGAGAGAGAGAGAGAGAGAGAGAGAGAGAGAGAGAGAGAGAGAGAGAGAGAGAGAGAGAGAGAGAGAGAGAGAGAGAGAGAGAGAGAGAGAGAGAGAGAGAGAGAGAGAGAGAGAGAGAGAGAGATGCAGGTACGGAGAGAGAGAGAGAGAGAGAGAGAGAGAGAGAGAGAGAGAGAGAGAGAGAGAGGAGAAGAGAGAGAGATTGATGCAGGTAGGAGAGAGACAGATGAGCTAAGAGAAAACTGAGAGAGAGAGACAAATAATCCACAGAAGAGAGAGAGAAGAGGGAGGGGAGTGGGAGAGAGAAGACGACAAGCAGCCGCAGACTGAGGGAGATACAGTCAGATAAGATATAGCTGTAGTTATGGACACTTGAAATGCCTTTAAAAAATGTCATTTCTGAGCCTGATGTGGTCAAAGACAAGACCAGCAGAAAGGCAATAGATAGACGCATATTGTAGACCTTCTATCATACCATACGTATACTATACTCTACCATACTATACAAACATAGCATACTACAAACTATAATATACTATAGTACACGCATACATACCAAATACATACTATAATGTCCTATATTAGCACCATACATATGATGTCTATACTGGAAG
Source organism: Coryphaenoides rupestris (assembly GCA_002895965.2). Lineage (NCBI taxonomy): Eukaryota > Metazoa > Chordata > Actinopteri > Gadiformes > Macrouridae > Coryphaenoides > Coryphaenoides rupestris. The sequence continues at coordinate 89,731 of PIJE02001354.1, forward strand.
TAATGTAATGTGCTGGGCATTAATAGTAATTAATAGTAATATTGATGTGTGCAACACGTAGCTCCTCTGTGTATTCTGCAGCATGTAGCTCTAGTTTTTTCGGCTACTATTAGCAGTATTCGTATCAGTATTAATGTGCCGGTATTAGCATTAGTAGTACTATGAGTACTAATGTGTATTCTGCAGCGTGCAGCTCGTTCTATGATGATGACCTGTTTTAGATTCGGGCGGCTCTGTAGGCTGTCCTCGGGGGAGCTGGCCCTGTACACATCCAACATCTGGCTGCTCCAGTGGTGGTGGTGGTGGTGGTGGCGGCGGTGGTGCTCAAGGGCACCTCTAAAGATGATATCTCGGGGGCGGAGGAATTTCAACTGGCAACTTCCGCAGCCCCCCTAGTTCTGCTGTCTGTGTTTCCCTGTCAGACATAATGGTCTGAGGCAGTTTTTTTAAACCCACTTCTTTTGGGCACTCGTGGCACATATACGCTATAACTATTAGAGTATAATTACATTCACAAAAGACTCCATTTTAAATGGGGGCCCGCAGTGTGAATATGCTGTGTGTGTGTGTGTGTGTGTGTGTGAATATGCTGTGTGTGTGTATGTGCATGTGTGTGTGTGTGTGTGTGTGTGCGAGTGTGTGAGTGTGTGTGTGAATATGCTGTGTGTGCGTATGTGCGTGTGTGTGTGTGTGAGTGTGTGTGCGTGTGTGTGTGCGAGTGTGTGAGTGTGTGAGTGTGTGGGACTTGTACAGCTGCTTGTGTATGCATGAAATTCTGCTTCCAGAGCAGCCTATTACCTCTCTGTGTCCTGCTTAAGCGCTTCGAGGTTGAAGTGTTGGCCTCGATCAGATTATACGTTTCCAAAAGCCTCCATACACACCGCCCCGCCGGAGGGGAACTTTCATACGGAATAGACTGGATGTTTCAATTGAGTCACTTTCCAATGTAGAATCGGCAAACGGCGAATAGATTCCCAGCGAGAATAAATGTAATATTCATTTGAATATTGTGGTGCGCGTGGATGCCGATGCTCGTGGATTATTTTTTGTGTGTTTGTTTTGCTTTGAGAAAGAACCGCTCGAACCGTGTTCGCCGGCACTTTAAACATGTATCCGGCGTGCGGCGTCTGAGCCGTTGAACGCTAACTAACTGCCATTGGCAAAGTGATCTATCGTTTTCTGTGGAAATGGACGTTTGGCCATTAAGCTGTTGAGCCAATGACCGCCGTATAGATTTGCCTCTCGGTACCAAATAGCAGAATTGGAAAAAGGCGAGCGTTCGATACCGTGGATGGAAATTTACAACGGCTTCCGTTGCGCTCGCATCTCTGATGATTACACACGCGCACACACACACACACACACACACACACACACACACAAAACACATGAACACACACACACGCTAATGCCGACGTAGCTCCAAGCGCGGTGTGTCCCCGTGCCAGAACCGATCGGCTCACTTTGTTGTTACCAAAAACCAAATCAGCACTTATCTTAATAGCTTTAGCAGTACCTCAGTGTGACAATTAAACATCACTTAATCAAGTCGTCCAAATTAAACATTGAGATTGAAGAGAGAAAATATGTGAGTGTTTCATTACCCTCACAGTCTGGAAACAAATCAGCCCGGAAAAATAAAAGTTTTTGTTGTTCCAAACACACCGATTGATTAACAGTCTTCAGGCACAATTATACTCCAGTAGCCGCCGTGGCGTAGCTCGCACCGTCGGCGGCCGAGGTCACATACACCTCTCCGTCTTCTTCCTTCCTGCTACGTTTCTTACGAACATACTAGTTGGGGAGGTTTAAGATAAGATAAGATAGAACTTTATTTAATCCCCAAGGAAATTCTCGTGTCAGAAGAACACAAGAAATCCATTGAAGAAAAACCGAACCCCGAAAACAACGTATTTTTAATGAAGAGTACGGTTACATAGTCGTGAGACAGTCCAAATCTCGCCCTTAAAATACAACATTTTAGGGTTGGATGTGTAAATTGTGACTGGCAGTTTTGGGTCACCGGGTAACATCCAGTCCCAGTGTCTACCAGTGTCTACCAGTGTCTACCAGAAGTGCGACAGAAGCCCGTGTTTTACACATCTTGATCGTGGGCAGAAACTCTCTCAAACAAAGCCTGTTTGTTTTTCCTTGTATCCCGCGGTGCGTCTACAGTGGCTCTTCGACGCAGAAGTATCACTCGGCCTTAAAGGATAACTTTGCCGATTTTCAACCATATCTCTTTCTCTCCACGTTAGGGATGTAGGGTGGAGAACGCCTGCAGTTGTTGCTGATTCCCTCCGGGGGGCGCAAATCTTACCCCGGCTCCTCTAGACTTACTGACTGACTGACTGACTGGAGGTGGTGTAAGATGATCCCGGATGACAGCGGAGAGTAGCGCAGGGGGGTTCCGGGTGGTGCAGGCAACGTGGAGGACAAGTAAACGCTCATTTGTTCATTTGCAAAATACTACCCACACTGAAATGATACGATGATGGCTCGGGTCACCTTCTCTCGTGTCAAGGGCGAGGGAGAATATTACAAATTCACAACGCTGACCACCCCTGTATGAACACCCCCCCCCCCCCCCCCGCCCCCCATCCCGGTTGATAAAACAAACTTTGCACACACACACACACACACACACACACACACACACACACTCTCTTCCACCTGTGAAGTTAGTTTGGACTCACGGTACACGGTTTGTTTCCAACACATCCGTCACTGTCACCTCCTAATGACTTCTTCATTAGCCTCCTCAAAACACACATCCCGTAATAAGGCTGGGTGGAGGGTGTTCCGGACACACACACACACACACACACGTGCGCGCATTCTGCAGTCGGCGTTCTGCAGGAATTACAGACATTATTAATCAATTTAAATCAATTTCACCCGGAGTGGAACGGATCCCAGATGCAAGATAAGTGAATGGCTTTGCTGTGTGTGTGTGTGTGTGTGTGTGTGTATGTATGCATCTGTGTGTGTGTGTGTGTGTGTGTATGTATGCATCTGTGTGTGTGTGTGTGTGTGTGTGTGTGTGTGTGTGTGTGTGTGTGTATGTATGCATCTGTGTGTGTGTGTGTGTGTGTGTGTGTTCATGCTAGGGTGGTATTTTTCTGTCTACCTGTTGTGTGTGAGTGGTGGGTGGGTGGGTGGGTGGGTGGGTGGGGTGGGGTGGGGGGGGTTTGCGAGGTGCTAATTAAATGCTAATGATTACAGGCAGACAGATATGGGAGATGGATGGCTTCGCTAATAGAAAGCTAACTGGATATTGAATAGCGAGTTTGATAGCTATTAGCCCAGGAGGTACGTATCTTAGCAGATAGCAAGTGAGGGGAATATAGGCCACGAAAGGAAGGAGAGATACAGTAGATATACAAACGGATCGATCGATCGATCAATCAATCATTGATATATTGAGTGCAGATAATAAACAGCAAGACATATCGATAGATAGATAGATAGATAGATAGATAGATAGATAGATAGATAGATAGATAGATAGATACACACACAGCTAGAGATACAAATAGACAGATAGAGACAGATGCATAGTTAGTTAATAAATAGAGAGACATAGGTCTTGGATATAGACAACAGACAGGTAGATAGACAGACAGATAAATACTGTAGATGGACAGACAAAGGTAGGCCAGATGAATAGACAGCGGCAGATAAATATATAATTCCTAGATAGACGGTCAGCAGTCAGGCAGATAGAAGAATAGACAGAGACAGATATATGGACACATAGACAAATAGATGTTAGGTATATGAATAGAAAGATAGATAGACAGAGACGTATGAATAGATAGACAACTAGATGTTGATATATGAATAGACAGAGAGACAGACAGACAGATAGGTAGGTAGATGAATAGACAGAGAGACAGACAGACAGACAGATAGGTAGGTAGATGAATAGACAGAGAGACAGACAGACAGATAGGTAGGTCGATGAATAGACAGTGAGACAGACAGACAGATACATAGGTAGGTAGATGAATAGACAGAGAGACAGACAGACAGATAGCTAGGTAGATGAATAGACAGAGAGACAGACAGACAGATAGCTAGGTAGATGAATAGACAGAGAGACAGACAGACAGATAGGTAGGGAGATGAATAGACAGAGACAGACAGACAGATAGGTAGGTCGATGAATAGACAGAGAGACAGACAGATAGGTAGGTCGATGAATAGACAGAGAGACAGACAGACAGATAGGTAGGTAGAGGGATAGACAGAGAGACAGACAGACAGATAGGTAGGTAGATGAATAGACAGAGAGACAGACAGACAGATAGGTAGGTAGATGAATAGACAGAGAGACAGACAGACAGATACATAGGTAGGTAGATGAATAGACAGAGAGACAGACAGACAGATAGGTAGGTAGATGAATAGACAGAGAGACAGACAGACAGATAGGTAGGTAGATGAATAGACAGAGAGACAGACAGACAGATACATAGGTAGGTAGATGAATAGACAGAGAGACAGACAGACAGATAGGTAGGTAGATGAATAGACAGAGAGACAGACAGACAGATAGGTAGGTAGATGAATAGACAGAGAGACAGACAGACAGATAGGTAGGTAGATGAATAGACAGAGAGACAGACAGACAGATAGGTAGGTAGATGAATAGACAGAGAGACAGACAGACAGACAGATAGGTAGGTAGATGAATAGACAGAGACAGACAGACAGACAGATAGGTAGGTAGATGAATAGACAGAGAGACAGACAGACAGATAGGTAGGTAGATGAATAGACAGACAGACAGACAGATAGGTCGGTAGAGAGACAGACAGACAGATAGGTAGGTAGATGAATAGACAGAGAGACAGACAGACAGACAGATAGGTAGGTCGATTAATAGACAGAGAGACAGACAGACAGACAGTGAGGTCGGTAGATGAATAGACAGAGAGACAGACAGACAGACAGACAGGTCGGTAGATGAACAGACAGAGAGACAGAGACGGACTTGAGCCATCATATCTCTGACGCTAAGTGGATCTTCACAGGAAGTTAAACGTGCCGCGATGGCCGCCGCCGCAGGAAGTGGCTGCCGGCTGCTGTTTGATGCTGGGTCTATGAGATCTAAGCCCAGATATTTCTGTGATCAAGGGGTCCGCCGCCCTCATCAACCCCCCCGACTCCACCCCCCCCCGCCGGCCCCGCCGAGCTGAGCTGTTGGCCCCCCCATGTTGTCAAGTCTCTGAAGTCATGCCCGGACTGGGCGTGGCCTCTTCCCCCCCCCCCCCTCCCCTCCGCGGTGGGGGAGGGGAGCGAGAGAGACGGAGCACCCTGCAGCATCCACGGCGGGGGGGGGGGGGGGCGAGCGATGACTCACCGTCGATCGACCCACACACACACTTTCACGTTCCTCACTCACGTACTCGTCCCCTGCGCTCGTGGAATGGCGCGATCCACAGCACTTCAACACGGACGATGACATCACTTAAGTCGCCGCGACGCGTGTTGTGAACCTCGATATCTCTTCCGTGTTTCACAGTTTTGTCGTTTTATTACTCTTATTTAAATTGTTTATCTATTTTTTAATCGCATTACTGTGTCCTGTCGGCTGTACTATCTATCGGTTGTGACCGATTCCCCATCTGGGATTAATGAAGTATCTTTTTAATTCCATTTTACTAAACCAATTAGAGCAGATTAGGATTAGATTATGGGGCCTTTCGGCGTGAATTAGGCTCCGCGTGACAAAGACGGATGGCTCCGACCTCGAGGTAATCGCCCAAAGACACGGAAATAGACGTGATTAAACGGTTTTGCGCAGTGACCCCGGCGATCGCACCGGCAACCCGGGCGGATAAACCCCTCCCCCTCCCCACCCCTGCACCTGAATGCAGCGAATGAAATCCTACACGACCACGGCCATCCCGCCCGGAAACCCCCCCGACGCACAAATAACGCGCCGATGGAGTGAAGCAAACAATACGTGATTCCAGCCACCCAGCCATTTCCATGTACTTTGTAAACATCCATGACTTGCCTGCCATCAAGGATACAAATCAGGATGGAATGGAAGAGTAATTGTTTTGCTCCGGCCTCTTCAGTGTCTGTGTGTGTGTGTGTGTGTGTGTGTGTGTAACACTGAAAAATAGATATCCGCTGTCCTCGTCCTCTCCGGGTCCCCGGGAACGCCGACACTTAGCACAAAAGCAATTTTGCAAAAAAAGTCGGACTGATGTACTCCCGGTGCCGGGGAAAACAAGCGACAATAAAAACCGAAATTACTTTTGCCTCTCGTTCACTCGTGGACTCGTGTGTCCTCGTCAGCGGCAGCTTGTCTGTTGCTGTTTGTGATTTGGAGGAAGTCAGTTGCAGTTCTGTGAGTGTATGTTTGGTGGTTATATATCTAACATATATATATAAATGTACTTACTTACTTGTACATTTATAATACTCAATATTCAATACTTCTGGATTCATAGGCTACAGTATATTCCCCATTCCTACATTTTCTACAACTTCTTTTTTATATTACATTACGTTACATTACATGTTTTATCTTTATTATGTATATTGTGTTATCATTGTGCTGCTATATATATATATATTTATTTTTTTCCAATGCATCCCCTCGTCCGCCGTCCATCACTCTGCCGAAGCCACAGCAGCGGTCGCGGTCGGCTGACGGAGAAGACCCTCTCTTTAGCGACACAGTGATTACGCCACATGTGGCTAATCCTGCGCTGAATCAATCACCGCGCAGGCGATCAAGGTGGAGGCTGGTCGGGCTGCCGCTCCTCGCCCACCGTCCTTATTATGCCGAAGCATAGAGCAGGGCCCCCCCCCCCCCCCCCAGGGGGAGCAGGGACCAGATGGAGATAAGGTGCCTGTCACCGCCGACGGTACCGCTAATGAATTACTCGGCAACAAATTGGGAGACCACATGGGAAGGGACGGGGAGGGCGGGGGAGGGCGACTCATCCCACACACACACAGAGACAGAACGGTAGTGCCGGGTAGCGGCGGTGCGACGCTAGCATTCACATACACACTGAATGGGACGCCTCTGTTAGCATGTCTCAATCGAGCTATGTGTTAAGAACACACACACACATACAATTATAATATCTCGATCTAGTGATATGTTGTGTACATATACTGCACATGCAGGTATATACAGTGTATAAGTACACATGTTTACAAGGTCGGGGTGGATATCTAGTGCACATACTGTAATATTGTGAGATGGACAAAGACCGTGAGTGTGTGAGAGAGAGAGAGAGAGAGAGAGAGAGAGAGAGAGAAGGCAAGAGAGACAGATGAACATATCTTGTCGCATACACTGCACAGGTGATTGCAGGCTGAGTGTCCTGTTTGTTTTTTTTCCGGCCAATGAGAGGCCGTCCCCCCGCGTCATTCGGGGGGGGGGGGGGCTTGCTTGGGGAGGTGGGGAGACTGCTCGGAAATACTCGATCCAAAACCGAACGGCAACGCAAAAAACGCACGACGACCGAAGGGTATATCTGAACGAGACGCCCGGCTCCGCGTTAAGATCGCGCATTATAATAAAACACGCGACATAAAACACGGACCTTTCCAATTACCGAGCCCTACCCTTTCTTTCCCAGCGCCCCCATGCCACGCCCGGACCGGCTATTCTGGTATCCGACTGATTTGTTATGACATTACTCTAATGGTGTTTCTCTGGTGACAGTCATTGCTGGGGGATGTGATTACGTGTGGTAATTATGATTGTTATGCCAGTATCAGCGGAGCGGCGTGTTATTATTTCAGCTCGGCAGGGAGTGGGTCGCGGTCGGGTCTATAGCGGGAGACGCGGTCGGGAGCTGTTGGCTCGATTCTTCGCCGCCTGAAGCCCAACACGGCCACATTCACAGAAGTTGCAAATAGAAGCAATTAAAGGTATAAAATCAATATTACCAATACAAGGCAAGTCATCACTTCTCAATGTGATGTGACAACTTAAGACGAGTAAACTGTTATCTTATAGTTAAGAATAAAAACGAGAAGCAATTTAAAGTCTTATTTTTGCAGAATCCCTTTTTTTTATTATCTAAGAAGAAAATGCTGCACCACCCTGCGGCACCCTGCACCGTCCTGCGGCACCCTGCGGCACCCTGCACCACCCTGCGGCACCCTGCGGCACCCTGCACCACCCTGCACCACCCTGCAGCACCCTGCGGCACCCTGCACCACCCTGCACCACCCTGCGGCACCCTGCACCACCCTGCGGCACCCTGCACCGCCCTGCACACCTGCGGCAACCCTGCCACCGCCCTGCACCACCCTGCGGCACCCTGCACCACCCTGCAGCACCCTACGGCACCCTGCGGCACCCTGCACCACCCTGCGGCACCCTGCACCGCCCTGCACCACCCTGCGGCACCCTGCACCACCCTGCGCCACCCTGCACCACCCTGCACCACCCTGCGGCACCCTGCGGCACCCTGCACCACCCTGCACCACCCTGCACCACCCTGCAGCACCCTGCGGCACCCTGCACCACGGCGGACCCAGTGGAGGACCCAGTGGAGGGTTCTTGAACAAAGAGCCTCCATCACTACTTCCTGTGGTGGTCGCCAGGACAACCCGACATGAAGAGCAAGCAAACTAACGAACTTCATGTGTTTTCCACTTTAGCTTTGGTGTGACTTTCGTGGAGCGCAATCGCTAAATGCATCCGAGCACAACGTGGCACATGAACACACGTTACACCGTCACACCGTCACACCAACACCGTCACACTGTTACACTGTTACACCGTCACACCAACACCGTCACACTGTTACACCATCAACGAGGTTACAACGTCAGTCAAACACACAGTGTGTCATCCAAACAGTGTGTTGTAGAGCAAAGTAAGACGTCTACCAGTAGGCCTGACCTTTGCTTGCAGATGTAATCCAAACTGGGTTTTTTTCCAATGTTTTTTTTGTTCTCAGAGATAATTTCCTGTAAAATCTAGGCCACCAGTTAATCTAGTCTCGAGGAATCGTTTTTTCTATGTTGAGCTTAACTTTACCAGGAAAACATACACGAACAAAAGGGAAAGAATCCGAATATCCACACTATTTTCGCTGTAAAGACTAAATAGTGTGGATACTCCGATTCTTTTCCCTTCATTTTGTGGTATTAGTGATATTTGGATTGTTCTGTTGCACATTCCCCGCTGGGCATCGCCACCTTTTGTGAGAGACGTGATTTATTTTTCACTTGCCAAAAACGATCACGTTGTACGTTTCTATAAGAGACTTGTGTGCTCGAGTATCGCTGGAATTCGCCGAATTTAGAGGCAGAAGCTTTATCGAGTTAGAAGTTGGAGCCAGACGTGTGTGAAGTCTTGTTAGTCGATCAGAAAGCAGTGTAGCACGCAGGGCCCTTGAAGCATGTAATTAAGATAAATTAAGAGTTCTCCTCCTTTTGGACAGGAGCTCCTTCCACCCACATTCTCTTTGACTTTTCTGGGCAGACGGTGTTCAGTAGCTCACGCACACACACCGCACACACACACACTGCACACACACACACACACCGCGCACACACCGCACACACACACCGCACACAACGCATGCACACGCGCACACACACACCGCACACGCACACACCGCACACACACACACACACACACACACACACGCATGCACACTCTAAACCACACCACTCTCGATCACACACACAAACTCTGTCTCTCAACCACACACACACACACACACTCTTAAACACACACACACACACAGTCTAAACCACACACTCTCGATCACAAACACACACACATACATACATACATACATACACACACAAACACTCTCAAACAACACATCACACTATCCGCCCCCCCACAAAGACACACATTACACAATTACACACACACACACTCTCTCTCTCTCTCTCTCTGTCAACAACACACACAAAACCACACACACAATTCAAGCGCACACTCTCAACACACACTCTCAACATACACGCAACACACACACACACACACACACACTCTCAACGCACACACACACGGACAAACAAAGTCGCACAATCCCACACACATCACACAATCCCACACACAAACACACGTCATACATAAACACACACACACACACACACACACACACACACGCGACACACACAATCTAACAAGCACACAGCACCCACACGAAAACACATCGCGCCTCGGAGGACATCTGAAAGGTCTGATTGTTCGGCGATGGTTACGTTGCCACGCTGGTGGTAATGATTTGGCCCGTACCTCAGGCCTCAACGCCAACTGTTGTGTAAAAATCCCCGAGCGGTGGCTGTCTTTCTCGGGTTTTTTCGCTTGTTGATTAAGCACCACCCCTTCGGAAAGTGACTCAATTTGCATCAATATCACCCCCAGAAGAATGAGATGAACAACCTGTTTACACTGCTACGCTCGGTTAAGGGCTCTGCCGTCGTCAGCGGCGGCTAAATGCAAATGCTCTTTATGAAAGCGCAAATAATAATAATATGCTGAATAGGTTTACAAACCGCGAGCGACAAGCGGGTGGGCCGGTGACGAGCGACGTCTGCTGTGTGTACGGCTGAAAAAAAAGGCCCGAGACCGCGCGCTAACCGAGTCAACGATACGTACGTGTAACGCGTGTGTTTAATTACAAAATGATCAAATGTCATGTATGTGTATGTGTATGTGTGCCGTAAGGTGAAGCTAAACTTTACGCATACTCCGGCGTCAAAAGGCCACGATGGGCGTCTACACCGGTGATAGTACTGTATGTGTGTGTGGCGGTGGTGGTTCTGCATCTGTGATTCCGACACAAAAAAAAAAACACACACCAGCAAAAGTAACATCTGGTGATTCATATCACGGGAAGATAATGTGTCATAAAAATGAACATTAATGCAAGCCTCGTCAACGAGTCTGTCACGAAGGAACCTGTAGCGGAAAAGACGGAAAAGCAAGCCGGCTGTCGCCTGTCGCCCCGACGTGAAGTTTTTGTACGTTTCTGGAGAGGTGGGCGAAGCAGCCTGCTTGTCCGGGTCCGGTGATGTAGAAGACGCCTACGCTCCGGAAAACGTTCGCCTCGTTTTCAGTCCTCCTGTGTTCCGTCCTCCCTCACGCCGAGGTCAGACGGCACAATGTCAGCCTGATTATTGGCCGGCCTGACATTCGGCATTCGTAGGGACGTTGGATTGTTTCGGGAACAACAGGGCGCGACAAACGATCGTTCGTTTTTATCTCGTGTTGGTGTGACGTAGCGGAAGACGACTGACGCCGCGTCTGGAATGCCTCACGACTTCCCCGAGAGAAAAGACTCGCATGGCCGTGATGTTGACCCAATAGGAGCACGGATCACTATAAACCAATGTGGCGACGCGAAAGAGGAATGAAATGGTTGCCGAGCTCTGGCAACTACACCTCTGTCTGTTCCCCTTTCGGGCAGCCATTGTTTGTTGACGTTCTTGTTGCCTAGCACCGCCGTTCCGATGACATCACGCACTTCGGCAGGCGATTATCGCTCGGCGACCAACGTGTAGTCCGTCACGTCTCTCGGGCCAAGTCACGGCACAAACGTATCGCTCTGTAATCGCCTAAGTCTGACCCCCGGCCTAAGTCTGACCCCCCGCATGGATCCCGATGGATCCGTGTGGCCCGGCCCAGGGCGCACACCTTCGCGTCTTGCCCTGACCTCCCGAGGAGAATCACCCGCGGCGTCGTGGTCACGGGGCGGCGGGGCCTGCGCGGCTTCTGCTGTAATGAAATTCATCAGGGCCTCCGTGTGGCGCGCCGCCTTCCACGTCACGCTTGTCCATCGCGCTTAAAAGGTTCTCTAATGACCTCCTGGCGCCAGCGTGTATGAACATAGCAGCTCGTTAGACAGGCCGCTACGCTGCCATAATTTGACATAATTGTGTGTGTGTGTGTGTGTGTGTGTGTGTGTGTGTGTGTGTGTGTGAACACAGAAGCGGAGAATCACTGCCTGCCACACTGAGCACTGAGTTCTGAATTGAGACTTGAATTCCAAATATACCCTTGAACTCCAAAGATAATTGAAGCTGAAACTCATCTGAACAAGCTGAAACCAAGCGGCAACTCCCCCTCTCTCTCTCGCGTTGTGGGAGAGAGAAACAGTGCCGGGCCGCACCACACACACACACACACACACACACACACACAGCACACACACACACACACAGCACACACACACACACACACACACACACAGCACACACAGCACACACACACCACACACACACACACAGCACACACACACACGCACACGCACACGCGCACACACACACACACACACACACACACCACACACACACACACACACACAGCACACACACACACACACACACAGCACACGACACACACACACAACACACACACACACACACACACACACAACACACACACGGCGCGACACACCGCCCGCCCCACCGCTCTCTCTCTCTCTCTCTCTCTCTCTCTCTCTCTCTCTCTCCTTAATGCCACTTTACAACGCAAATCACAACATGTTCTCAAATTTTATCGATTCCCACCCGGGCGGATTAGAAAGGGGAGCTTTGAAGGCTGCTGCTGCTGCTGCTGCTGCTGCTGCTCCCACCCGCAAGAACGCAGGTCGTCTGGGCGGAGATAAGGACCGGCAGTCTGCGGGCGGATCAATGGCGGTGGAAGAGTCCTCAGACGTGGGCTACTGTTTAATTAATGATGGTGGGGGGGGCGGGGCAGGGGGGGGGGGTTGCAGATAAGCCGCCATATTGCCGTTCAAACACTCAGCGGCGGGTGGGTGGGAATATGAGCTATGTAATTGATATGTGGTGCGAGGGAGGGGGGGGGGGGGGGGGAAGGCAGCTAAGCCATATTCCCCAGACCACTGCCATTAATGTTCAGTGAAAATGGACCAGTGTGCCACTGCATGACCCACGAGGAGGGAGGAGGGGGGGGCTTTTTCATTTCACCTTAAAGAGATAGGATGGAACTTTGCACAGTAGGATGCAACTCTGCACACTGGCGGCCTCTCATGGCCAGAGTCGGAACTGAGGCAGCGGCCAGAGACCCCTCGCAATCTCAGGCGCGGATGTTGACGACGTCGACGTCGACGAGTGTAAAAACCACTGTGATAGCCAAGTGGCGATGTCGTCGAGCCAGGTAACAGTGAGATCTTTCTTTGTATTTGTTATGTAACTAATAAAAGAAAAACGACATTGATTTTGCACTTTGCGCCAAATCGAATGAGAGAGCGTGATTCCCTGCGGGTCGATCGAGCTGTGGACGGACGGCGTTTATTCTGCAGACATTTACTCACTTATTTGAAGAGAAAATGTGCCATGAAAAGTTTCATCGTGGAGCTTTAATAGGAAACGATCAGGGGAGGAGAAAAGTCTCTGTGAAGGAGAAGCGAGAGTGCGCTGCTGACTGGACAGATTGGATAACTGAGCACCTTTATTGGATTTGAAAAGACGATAGCTTCACGCACGCACGTTCTACAACAGCCGCTGTAGAACACGCGGGAACCCAATTAGTGACAGTTGGATAGTCTTTGTGAAACTGCAATTCCCGCCCGGAAAAGCAATGTCTAAAGCAGACAGCTAACGACGCAAATTGCACTAACTGTGTATAGTCCTAAAAGGAGAAACAGTCAGTGCTATTTGAGATAACCTCTCATTTAATGTTACGGAAGAATAGCCGACGCGAGGCTCAGAACAAAAAACAATAAAGACGGCCACAAATAGACCAATTAGGGCTGAAGTCACTTGAAGCTTCAAAATGAGTCACTGACTGACTCAAAATGTTCTGTTTTTCATAGAGTGACAGAACATTGCAGATCGTGTGAACGAACGCCCTCCCACTCCTCCGTTTCTACCTTTGTCGGGGACCCGGCGAACCGAGACATAAAGACGCCGACTGACTGCTCGGGCGTGGGAATCTAATTTCAAACTGTTATATTTCTTTTATCGTGACAGAACCGCGAAGATCTGCGAGCGAACCGCCGCTTGCGTTTTTTTCGACGAGCGAACCTGTAGCCTACTGGCGTTGGGTCGTTAGCGAACGGCTCGTTCAAAAGACCGAAAGACGCCGTGGACGATTCGCAGAACTCAGTACGCGATTCGCTATGCAGATTAAAATGAGCAGTTTAAATAAATACATTGTTATCACATCAAGTATGCAGTCGTGTACAATAATGATGCAGTAAAACAGTGTATAAAATATAAAGAAATGAAAAATTAGCTTCACGTTTACCATTAAAGCAACTAAAACGTCATCCAATAATGTCGACGTTATTGTGAAATAGGCGATTCTGCATCATGAGTACTTTTACTTTTGATACTTTAATGATGTTTTTTAACGCTAATACTGTAGTTCTTGTAACATCTCTACAGTGTGTGAGTCGGACGACGCAGGACGCAGTCGGAGCTCCGCCCACTGAACGAACCTTTTTGAACGAATCTTTTTAATGAACTGATGCTAGTGATTCGAGTCACTGGAATGAAGTGTTTTGCCATCACGAACCTGTACTGGTTGGGTGACGCGGGCTCCGTCTCTCCGTCTCTCTACGTTACTGCGCGAAGTTTTTCGTCGTTTTTAACTTAGCCCCCGCCCCCTCCTCGTCTGTCGTCGCCCTGCTTGCCCCGCCCACCGCCCACCTCCTCCTCCTCCTCCTCCTCCCTCCCACCACAGAGGGCGCATTGAGCTGCGTCCCCGACTCGCCTTCCCGCCACTCGTCCAGGCTGAGGGCGCATTGAGCTGCGTCCCCCGACTCGCTTTCCCGCCACTCGTCCACGACAGAGGGCGCATTGAGCTGCGTCCCCCGACTCGCTTTCCCGCCACTCGTCCACGCAGAGGGCGCATTGAGCTGCGTCCCCCGACTCGCTTTCCCGCCACTCGTCCAGGCTGAGGGCGCATTGAGCTGCGTCCCCGACTCCTCATCCTCGCCTTCCCGCCACTAGTCCACCACAGAGGGCGCATTGAGGTGCGTCCCCGACTCCCCGACTCGCCTTCCCGCCGTCCAGTCCAGGCTGAGGGCGCACTGAGCTGCGTCCCCATCCTCCCCATCCTCGCCTTCCCGCCGTCCAGTCCACGCAGAGAGGAGACGAGAGACACCGGCCGATGCCTCCTGATTGATTGATTGATTGATTGATGATTGATTGATTGATTGATTGATTGCTCTACGAGGACAGAGGAGCTGGACGCCACGGAGAGAGAACGTCCGCTCGTCATCTAAGCTGCGTTTTTTCTTTTTCTTCGCAGTTGTTTTTTCTTCTTCTTTTTCTTCTTCTTCTTGTCTTAGGATGTAATGTAGGAGACCTTCTACAGAGAGACTGGATGCTGGATAAGATTCATCATAATAATAATAAATATTAATATTAATATTAATAATCATCATAACTACCAGGACACGGACCCCCCTACCCTCCCACCCCCGGCTTGTTTCCCCAGTAAGTACCATCACCTTTAGACTGTGTGTGTGTGTGTGTGTGTGTGTGTGTGTTCATGGAAAGCGAGCCTTGCTGAAGGGATGCTGAGGGTTTTGTCACAGAAGGATGAAGAAACCCTCGAAGTTGTTGCAGCTCAAAACTGTCTGGATAACCTGTGATGTGTGTGTGTTGGTGTGTGTAAAGGTGTTTGTGTTAAGCTGTGTGTGTTAAGCTGTGGTGTGTGTTAAGCTGTGTGTTTGCTGTGTGCGTGTGTGTCTTAAGGTGTGTGTGTTAGGGTGTGTGTGTGGTGTTGTTTAGGGGTGTGTGTGGTTTTGGGGTTTGGTGTGTGTTGTGTGTGTTTGGGTTGTGTGTTGTTAAGTGTGTGTATGTAAGGTGTGTTGGGTGTGTGTGTGTGTTAACGTTGTGTGTGTGTGTCTTAAGGTGTGTATGTAAGGGTGTGTGTGTGTGTGTGTGTGTGTGTGTGTTAAGCTGTGTGTGTGTGTCTTAAGGTGTGTGTGTGTGTGTGTGTGTGTGTGTGTGTCTTAAGGTGTGTGTGTGTGTAAGGGTGTGTGTCTGTTTTGGGGTTTGTGTGTGTAAGGGTGTGTCTGTGTGTGTGTGTGTGTGCATGTGTGTGTTCCTCCAACTTGTCTTGATGTGCTTTTAAAACCAGGACTCACCCAGTAGCTACTAGGAGACCCCCAATACTGAGGCATGCAAAAAATAAATATTGGCAATTTTGTGTAATGTAAAAATAATGTGATTCAAAAGATATAAAAGATAAACAATGTTCAACGTTGTCATATCCTTTAGCTCTGTTTTGCAATAACTGTCAATTATATACAGAGCTAACGCTGTATAATATACCCGTGTATCATATATGCAATACATTCAATACATGCAATAAGTTTAATTTATTCCTATATATGGACTGTGCCTGTAAGTAGGTTGGATGTTCTGTGGCGACTTCATCCCCGTACACAATATCTTCACTTTAGAGATCAACGACTCCAATGCCAGTGATAAGGTACATAGAGCAAGACTCTGTTGTTGTTGTTGTTGTTGTTCTGCACAAAACAACCAGAAGCAAAACTCCCAGTTATAATAAGTTGGTGTGTGTGTGTGTGTGGCTCTGTAACTTGGTGTTTATTAAGGACACGTCGTCTTCGACAGCATCAACAGGGCGCCCGCGAACTAACTGGGGGCTCCAGGATTATTCCGTTTGATTAATAGTGTACCCAACTGAGGCTGTGTTTCTATTAATTAACCTTCAACGGGGTCAGAAGTGCAACCCCAACCACTGCATCGTATTTATTCATTAAAAAGTGTCTTTGTTGGCACCAGCTGTCCTTTTTAAAAGGGCATTTTGATAGTCCATCTATTCTTCGGATTAATCTTTGTGGAATAGCCTACAGATGGCTGTGTGTTCCACATACACACCTCTTACCAGACGTTGCTCTGCAGCGTACGCGTAGTACACTTTGCAAATTATGATAATTATGATGAATTTAGGACATGTATCTGTGTGTGTGTGTGTGTGTGTGTATTGAGTACATATTTGTATGTATGAGTGTGTGTTGCGCAGTACTGAGCCTTGGGGGACTCCGGTGTCAAGGGTGCAGGGTCTGGACAGGGGAGCCATTCCGTGTGACCTGATTGGTGGGATATGTCAGGTAGGTCGTGAAACACGATAACGCAGTTCCAGCGATGCCAAGCTCTGCCAGAGCGGAGAGGAGAATGGAGGAGAACGCGGGCAGACAAGTCAAGAAGGAATGATAATGATGGTGTTTTGTTCCCTCTTTTGTTCCTGCTCAATAATAACAGCGTAACAACACGGTTACCTGGGAGATGAAAGCAGGAGAGGGCGGACCTCTCTGCTCCACAATTCATTTTTGCATATTTTTTGTGAAAGTTCACGACAACACAAATATGACCAAGACACCGCCAAACATATTTTTACACATAATTACATGTATTATTATTACAAGAGGGTCTTGTCTAGCTCAGCCGAGAACTACAAGGACAAGCACGTCTCCCTACGTGCCCACCAACTTCGATTCTGTTCAAATGAATTATTAATTAATTCCGTCTCAAAAGTTGTGTTAATGAGGTTGTTTTTGAGCGCCCGACATAATTTGTTACAGCTTTTGTGTGCCGGCACACACACACACACACACACACACACACACAAAGGCTTTTAAGGTTAACTTTGATGAAGCTAGCATTTGTTTTTAATGTTAGCAACATTAGCCTAGGCAGCAACATTAGCCTTTCTCAGCACAATAGGAACTGACAGTGAAAATAAACCGCTTTCAATGATGAACAACACGTCGCAGTGTTGTTATATTGTTCAACACAAAGAAAACAAACAAAGAAATGCACACGAGCAATTATTTGACTTCTTAGAAAACAGCAGATAGAAACATAAGAGAGAAAGTCCAGAGACAAATGAGAGACAAATGTAATTCATTAGTGACTTCTCTATAGACAAGAAACCATGACTTAAGGGAGAAATCACCCACTCCATCTAAGCTTTCTGAGAAATCAAGAGGTGCATGAAATGCCCTCGGCATAGTAACCTGCATAGTATAAAGTAATCTCACATTGAATGTTCATGTTAATCTAGGTCAAACTAGCTCACCTCAGATATGTAATCTAAAAGTGGTCCATAGCGCATGTGTTCTTCACTAAACAAGCTAGCCAGGCTAGCTAGATACTCTTTTGGGCTTGCTGTAGATCTGCAGAGGGAGCTCAAGTCTAGAGACGAGATGCGGGATAGGTAGGGTGGGGGCTACTGTATATAGGAGACACCGCGCGACTATTGAACGAGGACTCAATATCCAATCTATATAAATCACAGAGTAGCGGGACACTCACATTATCTTTTAGCGTTCCTCCCCTGTTTGCAATAAACGTCTCCAACTCCAACCAATTCTCCCGTCTTGACGTGGGTGGACTCAGTTTTACAACGTACAGCGAGCTGAGCCTTGTAAAAGGAGGGCTTTACAACTTCCCCGACTCATTTTGGCGTTGACTTCCCGGCCACGGCAGTTAAGATGCACTCTCCCCCCCCTTCAACCTCACGCCTCCATTTAGATGATTATTATTATTGCCGACTCCATCAAGGAAAAAAAAACGGAAAACAGTGTTCAAACGGCCATAAAGGCAAACCGCTGAACACCCTCGGCCCAGTGGTAGGGCTCCCAGGAAACAAGGGAGCCGCTCATAAATTAAACCCCAAGGTTGGTGTTCTTATTTTGGGGTCACCTCCTCCTCCCGCGGCGGCAGGCAAACCGCTGACCGCTCCAGTGGTAGGGCTCCCAGGAAACAAGGGAGCCGCTCATAAATTAAACCCCAAGGTTGGTGTTCTTATTTTGGGGTCACCTCCTCCTCCCGCGGCGGCAGGGTCACACGTCCAGTAGCCTCGCGATGACGTGTCTCTCGGTTCCAGTCCCTGCGTCCGCTGTCCCGGGAGATG
>PIJE02001354.1:116107-125413 GCA_002895965.2 Coryphaenoides rupestris
AGGGAAAGCATAAACCCAACGGCTGAGAAGCAGCGTCGCGCTTCAGAGTCCTCTACGCGCTGCTGCACGGCGAGCGCTGCCATTCTGGACGTCAGCCAAGCGAGGCGGCGCTTGGAAGTTTGTATACGTTGCTCCGATATTCGAGCCCGGTAATGTTGCTCTGAATTATTCATTTCTTGCGCCTCCCCAGGTGGGTCACTTTGGAATGCTGGACTAAATAACGTAAAAATTGCAAACCAACTGGTTAGTGAATTTCAGACGCACTGTAACCGCCGTTATCTGGTTACAAGCTGTGCAATCTGAGGCCAAGCTGTCTCCTCCCACTTTCTATATGTATCGCCCGCGAGACGCCTCGTACTCGACGTTGGACGGTGGATGCGGGAGGCGGGAGGAGGGGGGGCGCCATCTGTAGGTTGCTGTAGGAGGATTATGCGGAACGTGCTGCTAGTTCCCACGAGCGCCGCCAGGCCCGGCTCATTGCCCTCGGCAATTTAGAATTTTGATTTTAATTCATTTTAATGGTATTAATTCATGTTCGAAAACACATGTGGACATGTGACCACGCCTAGCGTAGCTCTCTCTGTTAGCCGCCGCGATGTCATGCCTCCGTTCTCATTTTCTGTTGCAGTCTTCTCTTACGTTGCTTCGTGTTCTTGTTCCTTTTTTCCAAAAAATTTGACTCCCTTTCATGGTAAAGCGCTATGGGATAAGCCAATGTGTTTCAAGGGTGCTGTAAAATAAACTTGCCTCGCCTTGCTTTACCCCCTTTCCCCCGAGCTGCAGCCCTCTCCACCCACCACCACCCCGCCGCCGTCATTTGGAGGGGGAGGAGGGAGCCGCCGCCGCCGCCGCCGCCTCTCGCTGTGTGGCGGGCGGAGATGATGTCCCTCAGGAACCATCCTGACAACTTCATTTATATAGATTGCTTAGGAGCATCTGCCAAGAAGGACATACTTTCACCGCAGCCCCGCTCCCGTCCCTCCGTCCTCAGCCGTCCTCCCCACCTCGCCTGTCACTGTTACCAACAGCCGGGGTGTCAAGTCCTGTGAGTCAGAGAGATGGCGCTTTTCTGGCCCCTAAACTTTTCCAACTGGTGCCACTGGTAACCACCAACATAGCTGGTCGCACAGCCCCCCCGTTTTGTTTTCTTTCACGCGGTGTCGCAGTATCGGCGTGTCCTCACCCCACGGGTCACTACCGCCCATCTGTGTAACATGCATTTTATTCACTCGTAATAAAGGTAGATCCGTTTTCTTTTTTTTTTTGCCGCCGGTGCCTCGACATCGATCTCCTTGCTCACAAACTATCCTCTTCTTCTGCTCCTCATCCTCTTATATATAAAAAAATCTCATATACCCGCTAATAATAACAGGCTGGTAATTAGTTAATTATACTCAAGTAAAAAAAAATGTTTTCTCCAGAATAACTTCTCGAATTGTGCTCTGCTGCAGTGTAATTTAATTTAAACTTTGCACAATGTACAAACAATCTTTTTAGTTTTAGGATCATTTGAAGCGCCCCCCCGTATGTTCAAAGCCGTGCGTCGTAATTGGAACTTAATTTCTTTCTTTCTTTGTTTTACTGGCAGCTGAAAAAAAAAATCTGGAACGCATCCACACAATCGCCTCCTAAAAAGTCCTGAGCCTTCGCCAGTTTGATGTGAGCAGAACATGTCGTCGTCGTCGTCGTCGTACTCTGGCTCTTGACAATAGTTAATACTGATGGCTTTACGAGTTGGCCGGGACGCGTGGTACTGTGTCCGTTCATCCCGTGTTGTGGACCGGGCAGCAGGCCCACGTCCATCGCGTCACGATATTTGCGTGAGCCGCCTTGGATTACTTGGACGGCTGATGGTCGTTTTTTTTTTTTTACCACCACAATGGACCCGACGGCAGATAAAGGACCCAGTTGAGTACGGGGTGGGGAAAAAGCCCATTAGTGTTACGTTGATTTGCTCGTTCTGAAACGGAACAATCTTTTCAATTGACGACAATGGGTTGGTTAATAACTCCGACGCCGTCTATAATATGAATACGTTTCGTGAAATGTTATCCGAAATGATACACATATTCACAACGACGACAACAGTTCTGCATGCAGCTAAGAATATATATATATATATACACATGAATACTAATACGTGAATACTAATACATTTTCTGAAATGATCCACAACAATAGCCTCAACGTCGCCAGCGATTATGCATTTAGCGATTTTGAGGAATCATTTAGCGCAGTATGGCGGATGAGTACGTCGCCGAGCATCTATAGCCTAGCGACGTAGCATCTTTTATCACCGCCGCTGCTGTCTTCCCCCGTGTTAGCTTGTGTTAGCTTGACGCTAATCATATGGAGGAACCCTGCGGCTGTTTTCAGTGGCCTGCACCAGTGTTTGAATGCCTGGCAGGCTCTGTTAGAGAGACTATTAATAAGATCAATTGAATTGGCAATGTGTGTGTGCGTGTGTGTTTCTGTGTGTGTGTGTGTGTGCTGTGTGTGTGTGTGTGTGTGTGTGTGTGTGTGTGTGTGTGTGTGTGTGTGTGTGTGTGTGTGTGTGTGTGTGTGTGTGATGTGTGTGTGTGTGATGTGTGTGTGTGTGTGTGTGTGTGTGTGTGTGTGTGTGTGTGTGTGTGCATGTATGTGTGTGTGTGCATGTGTGTGTTGTGTGTGTGTGTGTGTGTGTGTGTGTGTGTGTGTGTGTGTGTGTGCATGTGTGTGTGTGTGTGTGTGTGTGTGTATGTGTGTGTGTGTGTGTGTGCATGTGTGTGTGTGTGTGTGCGTGTGTGTGTGTGTGTGTGTGTGTGTGTGTGTGTGTGTGTGTGTGTGCATGTGTGTGTGTACGTGCCTGAAATGAGGAATAGTTGGGCTTGGCTTCAGAACTGCACCCTTGATAAGACTTGTGTTAAATATGATTAATGCACCAGGAACACCTCCCTCCCAATCATACATTTCCCCAAGTTTTCTTCTCTCCATATTTGGCCATATTAAGCCCTCTCATATGCAGTCTATAATATTATATACTACACTGTGTATATATATGATGCTGCATATTGCCGTTGATGGCACCGAATCGTTATCGATGATGGATTCGATTTGTCTGTGAAATTGACCTCCGTCCGGAACCGACTGCCGGAGGCGCCGCGTACCCTACAGGGATGACGATGGATGACGCAGACGGTGACGGGTGATGTGTGAGCAGCGTGCAGGGATGAAGATGATGGTGGCGATGGCGGAGGGCAAGAGGGCTGATGGTGACGAAGGTGGGGTGTCGAGGAGGTGATGTCGGGACTACTCTCTCTGTGGCGGCGGCGGCGGTGGTCGTAACAGTGCGGAGGAAGAGCCTTATCTGGCGGAGCCGTGACAAAGCAGCACACTCTCTGCATCGCGCTGATAACCCAGACAGCGGAAGACAAAAGATTATCTCCCGGCAGCCGGCAGCCGTGTTCAGGTCCAACACACCGTTGTCCTCGTTTTAAGAGGTTCAATCAAATCGTTTCATCAAACCCTTCAGTGTAGTGGTTGGAGTCACCGGAGCTGCCAAAGTTTGTATAAAATACAGAAAAAAAAACGACACACGTCCTTTTAAGATAATTTACATTTACATTTACATGTAGTGCATTTGCCAGACACTTCTATCCAAAGCAACTTACAAAGAGTACGTTTGGTGAAGGACGGTACGAGTAATTCATAATTGCTTTGTTGGCTGCATAATAGCTGAGATAAGAGCAGACGTGCCATTCCGAGTGCGTTACCATCGAAGAACATACAATTATGCTAAACAATGTGGGGTGGGGTCTGACTAATGTTTGGAGGTAGGTAGGGGCAGTTCCGTTGACAGCCATGAAGGTCAGCACCAGTGTCTTCAACAATCTAATGCGAGCGATTACCGGGAGCCAGTGGAGGTCAGCGGAAGAGGAGGCTTACTTACATGGGAGAATTTCGGGGGTTGAAGTTGAACGGCCAGGCGTGCTGCTGCGTTCTGGGTGCGTTGTAAGCAATGTTCCGCTCGATTTTTTTTTTCAGCGCTGAGCAACGATAAATCAAACCTCCAGCACTGTGAGCAATTTGCGTAGTCTTCCCCGGAACTGACCGGTAGGCTATATAGAACGGCCTGAGCCATGTAGGGGGTGGGGGTGGACAAAATTAATATCATGAATAATAATCACAGCAATCTTTCTGTGATATGTTACAGTATATATTTATTAAAGTATTGGATGACTGACAAGTGTTTTAACGACAGCATATTTGAGTGATTGTGTTGTTGACTTCGTCCAGGTTTAGGAGTGCTCTGTCTCTGGGCTCACCTTGTCATTTGCGGGGGAAGACCATCAGAGAAGCCTCGGTCTGATAAATCGAGTGTTGACGGCTCTTAACTGGTCTGCGCACAGCACAGCTTGGGCAGATCCAGTACCACGCCAAGGTTCCTCGCAGTTGGTGCAGGGAGAGGACATCGATTGTCCTCACTGTTGACAAGGAGGTCCATCTAAAGGTCCGTCTTTCCCCCCGGTATGAAGAAGAAGCTCGGTCTTGGTCTAGGTTAAGCTTCGGGCGGTTGCCAGTCGTCCATTTGCTGATGTCAGCCACGCAGTTGGTGTTCTTATTTTGGGGTCACCTCCTCCTCCCGCGGCGGCAGGGTCACACGTCCAGTAGCCTCGCGATGACGTTTCACTCGGTTCCAGTCCCTGCGTCCGCTGTCCCGGGAGATGAGGTGTGTGTGTGTGTGTGTGTGTGGAGGTGTGTGTGTGTTTATAGGTGTGTGTGTGTGTGTGTGTTTATAGGTGTGTGTGTGGAGGTGGTACCTGTCAAAAGGCGCTTGTCACTTGGGGGGGGCTGAGAGGGCCATGCGGCAATGCGATGCACAGCTGTAGCGTGGCGTTCCGCTTTTGCTCCGCTGGGTCTGGTCCAGGCTTCTATCCCCGATATAACCCCACCCACCTCCATCAACACCACCACCACCACCACCACCTCTCCTCCCTCGCCCACTCCCACCTACCCAACCAGGGTTTGAATCCCACCCCCTCTTGGATTATTTGTCCGTATGTCCCGGTAACTTAGCATTTTGTAGCATCTTACCCCAGCGCTCCTGCTGTTTACCAGCGTGGCGCTAACCTAGCGATGATGAAGTGCTTGAAAGTTGCTCTCCTCAAACCCCACGGTCAGCGATATACAGTACATTGTTGTTACACTCTTTTGACAAATGTAGGCTACTTACTGCGAGGCACTTTGGCCAAAGGCGTCTGCCAAATGCCCTAAATGTCAATCAATGTGAACGCACCCCGCGTGATGAGGTAATGACAGATAATGGCGGCTGTCCTAATGGGTATTGATTATCGAGGGAGCCGGTTCAGCGGGTTTATGGCACCACTCCTCTCGAAGGGACTTGAACCCGTGACATTGAGATTCCCTGTTCGGTCGTACTGCCGTTGCACTATGAGGACATGCGTTTGCAAAACCTCCGGAGAAATCGTGACCGCAGTAGAATGTTCTCGTTTGTTCCGTTGGCCGATAAAACATCAGTCACCCGCCGCGGTTGGGTGACGGAGGCGCGTCCTACGAGGTGGACTCGTCTTCCGTTGGACGCGTATCGGACGTCCTTTGTCTGTTTTGGAAGACGGCGAGGGTCATCTCAGGCGCACTCAGGCGCACAGCACTCCCCAGTTAAACCATCATATATTATCATCCTTTAATCCCACGGCCCGCTGTACAGTCACACAGGCAAGGGGACCGGCCGAGTTAAGTGCTTTATTTCTCCGATCTCTCTGAGGATGTGATTTTTGATGATCATGAGAGGCTACAACAACTAACAACTGACATCTCTGTAGCTCTCTATCTGTAGCTCTCTATCTCTCTCTCTCTCTCTCTCTCTCTCTCTCTCTCTCTCTCTCTCTCTCTCTGTATCCCTCTGTAGCTCCTTCTCTCTCTCTCTCTGTATCCCTCTGTAGCTCTCTATCTGTAGCTCTCTATCTCTAGCTCTGTCTCTCTCTCTCTGTATCACTATCTCCTTCTCTCTCTCTGTATCCCTCTAGCTCCTTCTCTCTCTCTCTCTCTCTCTCTCTCTCTTCTCTCTGTCTCTCTCTCCTTCTCTCTCTCTGTATCTTCTTCTCTCTCTCTCTCTCTCTGTATCTCCCTCTTGCTCTCGCTCTCTCTGTCTCTCTCTCTCTGTCTCTCTCTCTATCTCCTCTCTCTCTCTCTCTCTCTCTCTCTCTCTCTCTCTCTCTCTCTCTCTCTCTCTCTCTCTCTCTCTCTCTGTATCCCTCTCTCTTTCTCTGTATATATCTCTCTCTCTTTTCTGCCTGTATCTCTCTCTCTCTCTCTCTCTCTCTCTCTCTCTCTCTCTCTCTCTCTCTCTCTCTCTCTCTCTCTCTCTGTCTCTCTCTCTCTCTCTCTCTCTCTCTCTCTGTCTCTCTCTCTCTCTCTTCTCTCTCTCTCTCTCTCTGTCTCTCTCTGTTTCTCTCTCTCTCTGTCTCTCTCTGTTTCTCTCTCTCTCTCTCTCTCTCTCTGTCTCTCTCTCACCTCCTGCCTCCCTGTATGTACAGATGGTGGGTAGAATGCCAAAACCCAGACAATCAGTGTTTGGAGGCCAAAACCCCGACCCAAAACGGTGCCGAACCGACGGGACAAATAAGCCGGGAAGATCTCTACTATGGTTACCATAGCAACGGTTGCCCTTTTGGTGTTCTTGTATGATCTTTATCTTTATCTCGTTTTTTTTTTTTTGGGGGGGGGGGCAGTGAGACGGGATGACGGCTGCCTCCCCGTGACAGAACTAATCGAGGGTTTTATGGCGTCCGGCTGTCACTCATCCTGCTCGTCGCTCTCCTCCTCACCTGTCGTTGCCGCCGTTGTCGTCATCATTGTTGTTGTCGTGGTCGTTGTTGCTGTTGAGGTCACATTTCAACTCATTTATATTCTTCGGAGACCGCGGGGTTCTGCCTCTTCTCCTCTCCAGTATTTGGCCGAGGTCCCCGATGTCCGGATCAGAAGCCACCATGTGTTTTTATTCTCTGTTCCGTCCCCCTCGCTCTCTGTCCGGCAAATGGACTCTCTACTATTGTACAAAAAAGTGTCACCTTGCTGTAAGTAAGTCACCGTATGAATTCAGTGGCAAGACTCGGGGACCAGGGCTGCTGTACAAACTCTATGAAAATATAACACGAGCTTCACG
Source organism: Coryphaenoides rupestris (assembly GCA_002895965.2). NCBI lineage: Eukaryota > Metazoa > Chordata > Actinopteri > Gadiformes > Macrouridae > Coryphaenoides > Coryphaenoides rupestris. Next base: position 123,273 of record PIJE02001354.1, read on the forward strand.
TTAAAATTGCGTGATTGATGCAAATTAGCCGGGGAGAACGTGTAGCCGCCGCTAAGCCTACTTGTTGCTTGTCTTCCTCGTGGTGAAGTCGCATGGCAGCCGATTGGCAGTTTTTCATGTTCCCGTTTCCCCCCCCCCCCTCTCTCCTAGTTCTTACAAAGGACTCTTCAATCACAAAGGCAATTATAGCCCAGATATTTTCTCCGCCTTGTGTTTAGAGGCGGTGTTTTCCATCAGTTACAGCGACCCCATTCACAAACCATTGAGCTCGACAAAAACCGTCTGTCATCTCACTCGCCGCGTTCGTACGCTCGCTTTCATCACGAAAGGTTGATCCGTGAAACGACGATAACGAGATGTTTGAGGAGCCACTTAGTCGCAAGATCGTACGTCGAATCGACCCGGCTCTTTATATTTTATTCCTCAAATGACACCGACGGCGTCGCTCGCTTCGCCTTCACGAGTCCTATTGTCTGCAGGAGAGAACCGCCGTTTCTCCGAGCGCCGATGGATCCGCGTGTTGATTGCGTTGTGAGCGTGGAGCCCGGGGATTCTGGGGGATCAGGTGTGGAGATGGGCCACCTCGACCCGCAGTACGGTCCCATCACTTAATCTCCGTCCTGTACGGAGGCTCTGCCCTTTGTGTTGCCTCAGGACCGGGACTCAGGGCCTCGCTCCTCGGTTTACATTGTTAAGCTCCACGGTGTAGAGAACGATCTCGTGAAAAATGTACACGGCGATTACTCTCGACAGGTATTGCCGGTTGCGGTATGATTCACCATTAGTGGGAATGACCATTTTCACTGAAAAAACGATTACAATCATGATGTGATGCTTGTTGTTGGGTCTGTACTCAACAAACATGTTTTCTTTCACCCGGGCGTCTCTGCAGCACTACAGCACTTCATTCATAACGGTGCTATCCATTTACATTTACACATTTTGCCCTTTGTTTCTCTGCAAAAATTGCTGCCCCTGCGATTTGGACATCGCAATGTTGATTATATTTTGATCAATTGTTCAGCCCTAGCACATCCCACAAGAGTAGAGGCGCACAACTAAATAAGATGGACGCAGAGTCAACACAGAGGGATTAATCAGGGTGTACTTCACTCTTACAACAATAGCTGCTGCCATTTCTATTTAAGTGATAAGCTTGAGCAAGCAAACGTTGAGCAAGGAAAACATCGCTCTGCCAAGACTCCGCTCGTCGCTGTTTTTGGCGCCGCGGCGGAGGACCGAGCTCCCGGCTGACGTTCGGGACGGCGGCGGCGGCGGCGCTCACCGGCTTCCACGGGAGACTCGAGACCCACCAGAGTTCGCCTGGACTCTCCGTACCGTAGCTTCCCTCCTTAACTAAACCCCCGTTGCCTCACCCACTCCCATGTATCCAACCGGGGTCTGAATTTCCGGGCTTTAACGCGGCCGGACGCACGGGGGGAACGGTGCAAATCGTGCGATACGTGGACGGCGGTAGCGTGATCTGTAATATTATACCACGCCGGCACGCCGTGTACACAAGATGGCTGTGAGAGCTCAACACGTCGTGTCTTAAGAATGAAATACACAAAACACAAGCGCAGCTTTAAATAAATGAAAACACGTTCAGATGACAACACATTACAGAAAGACGTCGTAATTACAGCAAACAACAACAAAGTGTTTCCTGAGCGCACTTCTATGCGATGAACACGTCTCACATACTTTACTTGTTGTTGCGACTGTTGATGATGATATTGTTGTCAGCTATTTGTTGGCCACCACCACCACCGTCACTATTATAACCGCCTCAGACACCACATCTCCACGCCAACACCACAACCATCACCACCACTGCCTCAACCACTGCACCACTGCACCACACCACCACCACCACCACTGCCTCAACCACTGCACCACACCTCCACCACCACCACTGCACGACACCACCACCACCACTGCACCACACCACCACCACCACCACCACCACCTCAACCACTGCACCACACCACAACCACCACCACTGCCTCAACCACTGCACCACACCTCCACCACACCACCACTGCCTCAACCACTGCACACACCACCACCACTGCCTCAACCACTGCACCACACCACCACCACTGCCTCAACCACTGCACCACACCTCCACCACCACCACC
>PIJE02001354.1:126318-142078 GCA_002895965.2 Coryphaenoides rupestris
CTGTGTGGTGAGAGGAAGTGTATGGTGAGAGAGGAAGTGTGTGTTGATGGTGAGAGGAAGTGTGTGTTGATGGTGAGAGAGTGTGTGTTGATGGTGAGAGGAAGTGTGTTGATGGTGAGAGGAAGTGTGTGTTGATGGTGAGAGGAAGTGTGTGTTGATGGTGAGAGGAAGTGTGTGTTGATGGTGAGAGAGGAAGTGTGTGTTGATGGTGAGAGGAAGTGTGTGTTGATGGTGAGAGGAAGTGTGTGTTGATGGTGAGAGGAAGTGTGTGTTGATGGTGAGAGGATGTGTGTTGATGGTGAGAGGAAGTGTGTGTTGATGGTGAGAGGAAGTGTGTGTTGATGGTGAGAGGAAGTGTGTGTTGATGGTGAGAGGAGTGTGTGTTGATGGTGAGAGGAAGTGTGTGTTGATGGTGAGAGGAGTGTGTGTTGATGGTGAGAGGAAGTGTGTTGATGGTGAGAGGAAGTGTGTGTTGATGGTGAGAGGTGTGTGTTGATGGTGAGAGAAAGTGTGTGTTGATGGTGAGAGAGGATGTGTGTTGATGGTGAGAGGAAGTGTGTGTTGATGGTGAGAGAGGTGTGTGTTGATGGTGAGAGGATGTGTGTTGATGGTGAGAGGATGTGTGTTGATGGTGAGAGGAAGTGTGTGTTGATGGTGAGAGGAAGTGTGTGTTGATGGTGAGAGGAAGTGTGTGTTGATGGTGAGAGGATGTGTGTGTTGATGGTGAGAGGATGTGTGTGTTGATGGTGAGAGGAGGTGTGTGTTGATGGTGAGAGGAAGTGTGTGTTGATGGTGAGAGGAAGTGTGTGTTGATGGTGAGAGGAAGTGTGTGTTGATGGTGAGAGGAAGTGTGTTGATGGTGAGAGGAAGTGTGTGTTGATGGTGAGAGGAAGTGTGTGTTGATGGTGAGAGGAAGTGTGTGTTGATGGTGAGAGGGTGTGTGTTGATGGTGAGAGGAAGTGTGTGTTGATGGTGAGAGGAAGTGTGTGTTGATGGTGAGAGAGGAGTGTGTGTTGATGGTGAGAGGAAGTGTGTGTTGATGGTGAGAGGAAGTGTGTGTTGATGGTGAGAGGAGTGTGTGAGAGAGTGAGAGATGTGTGTAATGGTGAGAGGATGTGTGTTGATGGTGAGAGGAAGTGTGTGTTGATGGTGAGAGGAAGTGTGTGTTGATGGTGAGAGAGTGTGTGTTGATGGTGAGAGGATGTGTGTTGATGGTGAGAGGATGTGTGTTGATGGTGAGAGGAAGTGTGTGTTGATGGTGAGAGGAAGTGTGTGTTGATGGTGAGAGGAAGTGTGTGTTGATGGTGAGAGGAAGTGTGTGTTGATGGTGAGAGGAAGTGTGTGTTGATGGTGAGAGGAAGTGTGTGTTGATGGTGAGAGGAAGTGTGTGTTGATGGTGAGAGGAAGTGTGTGTTGATGGTGAGAGGTGTTGATGGTGAGAGGGTGTGTGTGTTGATGGTGAGAGGAAGTGTGTGTTGATGGTGAGAGGAAGTGTGTGTTGATGGTGAGAGGAAGTGTGTGTTGATGGTGAGAGGAAGTGTGTGTTGATGGTGAGAGGAAGTGTGTTGATGGTGAGAGAGTGTGTGTTGATGGTGAGAGGAAGTGTGTGTTGATGGTGAGAGGAAGTGTGTGTTGATGGTGAGAGGAGTGTGTGTTGATGGTGAGAGGAAGTGTGTGTTGATGGTGAGAGGAAGTGTGTGTTGATGGTGAGAGGAAGTGTGTGTTGATGGTGAGAGGAGTGTGTGTTGATGGTGAGAGAGGTGTGTGTTGATGGTGAGAGGAAGTGTGTGTGTTGATGGTGAGAGGAAGTGTGTGTTGATGGTGAGAGGAAGTGTGTGTTGATGGTGAGAGAGGAAGTGTGTGTTGATGGTGAGAGGAAGTGTGTGTTGATGGTGAGAGGAAGTGTGTGTTGATGGTGAGAGGAAGTGTGTGTTGATGGTGAGAGGAAGTGTGTGTTGATGGTGAGAGGAAGTGTGTGTTGATGGTGAGAGGATGTGTGTTGATGGTGAGAGGAAGTGTGTGTTGATGGTGAGAGGAAGTGTGTGTTGATGGTGAGAGAGTGTGTGTTGATGGTGAGAGGAAGTGTGTGTTGATGGTGAGAGGAAGTGTGTGTTGATGGTGAGAGGAAGTGTGTGTTGATGGTGAGAGGAAGTGTGTGTTGATGGTGAGAGGAAGTGTGTGTTGATGGTGAGAAGACCTGAGAGATTGAACCCAGTAGCACCTTCAGACACCAGAGCCTCGAGTGCGACGCCTGCACCGCTCCTAATGTATCTCAACTAACCGGCGAGTGGCTGCAGACGAAGGCCGGCGGGGGGGGGGCACCCGGGTGGTAGACGGGTGGTTAGTTTAATGTGTGCTCCGCCGCGGGCGATTCTCTGTTGTCCACGGGCGTCCTCGAGCGAGATGTCCGACCCCCTGCCTGCTCCACAACTGATGAACGACGATAATAACGCTGAGGTTATTCTACAAAAAAAAATAAAAAAAATCACCCCATCAGCACCTCCGCACTGTCAATGGGAAGATATTTTTAAGCCGCGTTAACTATTCACTGTTGATAAATCATAATTAGCGATGGAGATTTAATGACCGAGCGCAGTCTCTTCTGTTATTGCAGTGAAACACACACTTCCTCTCACCATCAACACACATTCACAGAGGAAGGAAACAGGACATGCTGAGGCATCTATGGTGACAAAAATATGATGGGAAAATATGAAGAAGCTGCCTTCATCCTGGTCTCTCTCGCTCACTCTCTCTCTCTCTCTCTCGCATTCTCTTCATATCTCTCTCTCTCTCTCTCTCTCTCTCTCTCTCGCTTCCTCTTCATATCCGTCTCTCCATTTCTCTCCTCGCTCAACAATCAAACAGCTGTGAATGACAGCTCTGACTGCAGCGGCTGCTTGTTCACCTGTCCCAGAAATGTCTGCCTTCTGCACGTCCTCCTCCCTCCCTCTGGTTCCTGGTGTAGATGCCAGCGTGATGGAGCAGTTCCGTCGCGTCCTTTTTTCTCTTCTCGCCCAGAGAAAATTATGACGATACGACGACACCGGTGAGGAAGTAATACGACGGCAACTCTGTGATCCGCTTACAGTAATTCATGTCGGACGTTAATGTAGTTCTTCTACATTATTATTATTATTATTATTATCATCTACGGTGTTCCCAAAGCTGTACTTGTTCATCGGAACATCCGGAAGCCCGTTAACGGCGGACGGCACCGCTTCGACGGGAACCTAGAGACGCTAGAGAGGGGACGTAGGAATAGGAACACCGGGTACACAACGAATACAACATGCGGACTCCAACCGCTGATATCGGCAACCTGGAGGCGTTCATTATCAATGGTGAATAGTTAATGCATTCATGAGCGAGAAGCCGAACGCCTAAATCCACGAGGGGATATAAAAGCAGCTTCGCAAAATTCTAAACGGAGGAGGAGGCGGGAAAGGACGGCGCGCATTCGTCGAGGATGGATGTTCATCTCTCACATCATTCTACACGACGGCGGTGACACGTCGACCCCCCCGCTGTAGAAGAAGAAAAAAAAAACAACGCCCACCACCACCACCACCACCTTGTTATGTTGCACCGGGTGCGTCCTGACGACACCTGAACCCGCAGACACCTGAAGACAAGCGAGGGAGATTTATTACATCCCCTGCAGTTCCCGAAGAGAAACGCCCACCCAGGTGAGACGTGGGCGGACCCCCGGTGGCATCGCAAGAGACGAGACACTCAGAGGCGGACGGGAGGCGGAGGACAGACGTGTTGCGGAGTCTACTCAACAGGCAGAGAAACATGATTGATCTCTGACCCCTGCGAGGCCGAAAGCCGCACTGCACTGAGGGCCGGCCGGGGGGGGGGGGGAACACTCAGGTGACGGGTGGCCGGGGCCAGTGGGACCCACCGGTGGGACTCCAAGGAGACCAGGACCGGGGTGATGGCGAGCCGGTCCTACTAGACTTACCGTAAACCACGATTAAGGGGCTAAAACATGATTAGGGGCCTAAAACTGGATTAGGGGGCTAAAACACAATTAGGGGGGCTAAACCGGGATTAGGAAATCCTAAAACCACATTTAGTGGAGCCCAACCAAATGTAGGGGCCGGAAACAGAATGAAGGGAGACTAGACCAGGACCCAGGGTCTGAAACCATGGGGGAACTAGAGAGCCTAAATAATGTAAAGTAGGGGGCCCTTCAAATATAGATGTCAATATCTCAAAACTATTGAACAATGTATGTATATATGAATAACTCAGTTGTTCATCTAGTTGTCATGGTGTTGCGTGCTGTGATTTGATTATCCCAAGTAATGATTAATTGATTAAATTGTTGATTTGCGAACAATTGGACAGACAAAGACAACACACACAATTATGTTAAGACAATAAACACAAGGCTAAATAATTGAGATGTTGGTTGTTATTGTGTCAGTGATCTTGCTTCTCATTGACACAAACTCCAATAATTCGAAGGTTCCTTCCTGTCACCGTCACGTCTGGGACTTCTTCCTCTGAACGGACCAGATGAGCGGAGTTGTAAAACCCGCCGGAAGCGGGAGTCGACTTTGCCTGGTTTCTCGTCACGAAGCTGATGAGTGAGAACGTGTTGTCGTGGGACACTTTGGTGTCTCGGGTCTTCCGCTCCCAGTTAGGGACGAGATATTGGGTTTGATTCCCAATTGCCGTAGCCTGCCTGTAGGCCGTGCTTGAGCAAGATGCCCTCACTCCTCCCCACTGGCTCCCTATTGACATATCTCAAAATCACTGGAAGTCGCTTTGGATAAAAGCTTCTCCAAAATGACTGAATAATAAATCCCGTCACCACAATGTTCTATCTTAATGTGGTTCTCAGGGACAATCAAAGTGAACCACGTCCGTATTCTGTGGCCACAAATCACAACAAAGTATTATTTTCAAAGCTCAAATAATCATTCCGGCGGAGCTGTCCAGAAACCACAACACTTACAACATGTATTTTTACCAATTTCTATGTCAGCGTGAACTAAAATCAATAACTTCAGCCCCATAATAGCATCGCTGGGTCCGGGAGCGCAGGGGCTGCAGTATCTCTATCTGTGCGCTGGGTTTGGTTTGCAGGCATCAGCTGAATGTCCAGTATGCATTCCCTGCGATAAAAAACGTAACCCTGGCGAACGGCACACTAAGCATTTTCCTTTCCCCCCCAGCAGCATGTTTTATTGGGGGGGAAATAATGAATAAAATAAAGACATTACACACAATGTGCTTGTGGTTAAATATATATCTTTCTCTATCTTTCAAACCTTAGAATATTGTATTTGTTCCATTTTTTTCCCGCTGCTGTACCGCGACTGCGACTGCGACCGCTTCTGTTCTGTGCGAGCTCGCGACCGCCGCTCGTAGCGCTGCCAGTATTATGCCGACCACGACTAAATAATCCCAATCACGCTAATAAAACGGTTTTATTACGAGCAATGAAATACACCATAACCCCGTAATGTCTTGGCGGATTAAAGTGCGTTCATTTATCCTCCACGGCGTATGGTTGTGATGACCCGGCGGGGGGGTTCGGGGGGGGCGGGGCCTCTGTACTGTACGTGACCCCCACGCTGCTGGGGTAACGTGACCCCCCCCCCCGCCCTCCTCCTCTCCAAGCCTATTCGCTGTAATGTCCTATGATGGTTGAACACATGCTAATGTCTCGGCATCATCACCACATTAAGTGATAACCATGGAGGAACACCATGGGGGGGGGGGGGTGGCGGGGGGTCAGGGAGAGATGGAGGAATACGGTTGCTATGCGGTTTGATTCGCCGTCGCTTTCTTCGCCGCGTCTTTGATATTACGCTGTGTATTTTATTGATATATATATATATATATATACTGTATATATATATACTGTATATAAACGATTTTCCGTTCCCCTGTTACGGACCATATCGGCCCATCGCTTTGAATTTTAAACGTTTTAAACAAGAGGCGTTGGGATCGACGGTTGGTGACGAGAAGCAATCAAATCAGAGCCGCTGCTGCCGCCGCCGCTGCTGGCGACAGATTCCCGGGTCTCCGCGGGGGGTGTCTCCGGGGGGTTAAAGGTGTCTCCGTGTTGTGTGATGTGTCTCTCTCTCTCCTCTCGACGCTCGCCTCGCCTCGCCTCGGCCTCGCCTCGCTCATCGTAACGTTTAGCCGCCAAACGGAGCGGATGATGAACGAACGAGAGCGAGAGAGAGAGCGACGTGGCGAGAGACAGACTCCGGCGCTATGACTCCGGTCACGTGAGGCGTGAGTCAACGTCTCCGAGGACGTCGTGGACGAGCCGAGGCTTGATGCAGAATGTACTGCGCTGTGCAGTCCGGTGTTATTTATGGACGGAGAGGCCGGCTAATTGCGCGGAGGGACGGCAGCCAGCCACAGGATGAACTCCGGTTTTAAAACTAAACAGAATTTGTCCGACCGACCGTGGAAAGCAGTGATGATGTTTGTTCAGCTGCAGCAGTGTGTAAGTGGGGCCGCGGATAAATATTCAATAGAATAATAACGTAACGTAACACATCTTTGTAGACAATGTCGGCCGATATGTGACAGGAGAACAGTATAAATATAATTCTAGTGATGTATAAAATATGGAATATACAGTTAGGACGCCATGTTCAATGTGCAATATTCAGCACAATATCTCAATGTTTTTCGACATTCAATATTTCATGTGCAATGCATATCCTTGTGCCACTTTATAGCCATCTATATTTCATTGTCTTTCTATCCTTTTGTGCTCCGGCGTTTTTACATACTTTATTTATTTTATTTCCTATTTTTACATCGTCCTTTCGTTCTTGAGCAGCGCCGTCGTGACAGAGAGCGGTTCCCCCGTCGGCGTCCAAAGTATTCTCGACGTGAGCGTGCGTACTTCTACACACACACACACACACCGCAGTACAAACCTCCGTCCAGCCCCGTTCCAATTAGCGCGTTCCGTCAAACACACGAGCGGCCAATTTATTTATTTCAGCGCCGCCGCCGCCGCCGCCCCACCGCCGCCGCCGCCCCGCTCCCGAGCTAGCCGGCGTTTGAACTAAGGCTGAGGTTTTCCATCCGCATCTCCACGTCTGACTGGCTCTGCCCCGGATCACACGGAGAGCGCGTCGCGTCTGTAATTCCGCTCTTAGATGCGCTGGAGTATTTTCCCCGTCGGTCTCCAGCTGCGAGGGGGGCGGCGGCGGAAAGACTCAACATCCTCGGCTTCTTTCGCCTAATCGTCCGTGCAAAGAAATAGATGCTTCGTTCTCCGGTGTGTCTTGGATCAATCGGCCCTGCATTTACAGTACATAGCCGACTGTACATAAGGTGTAGAAGTCATTACGAGAGGACGTGGTTCCTTGGTGAAGGGGCGTGTCCCGGCGAGCCACACGGAGAACCGCCGGTGTGGCTCGCCGTGTGGCTCTCGTGGCTGTGTCTTCATTACCTGTCGTCTTGCTCCGGCCCTTTGTGTCACCTCGCCGGCCCGCTGTGTCTGCGGCGCAACACCGGGCGATGCGGAGCAACACAACACAACGCAGGTCAGGATGGAGAGACGCTCGGAGACGCTGTCCAATTAAAGCTGATCTCTGATTCCCGGCTCGAGTCACGGCTCACGCTCCGGTGTCCACTGTGACTGCGGCAGTTCCTACGTCTCTCTCTACCGCTGTCTCTCTCTCTCTCTCTCTCTCTCTCTCTCTCTCTCTCTCTCTCTCTCTCTCTCTCTCTCTCTCTCTCTCTCTCTGTCTCTCTCTCTCTCTCTCTCTCTCTCTCTCTCTCTCTCTCTCTCTGTTCTCTCTCTCTCTCTCTCTCTCTCTCTCTCTCTGTCTCTCTGTCACTCTCTCTCTCTCTGTCTCTCTGTCTCTCTCTCTGTCTCTCTCGCTGTCTCTCTGTCTCTCTCTCTGTCTCTCTCGCTCTCTATCTCTCTTTCTCTGCTGTCTCTCTGTCTCTGTGAGGCGCGTCCTGTGTACATGTATGCGCTGCATGCATGCGTGACGCTCGGTCGGACGAGGAGGAACACGCCGTGCACACGTGTGCGCTGTCGACTTCTTGGAATGCCGATTTTCCAACCCATCGGTATTGTAAACCAGTAAACAATTTCAATTCACCCGACTGTACGGTCCCTGAAGTAAGAAGAAACGTATGAACTCATCATCCTCTCTCTCCTCTTTCCCTCCTCTCCTCCTTCTCTCTCTCTCTCTCTCCTTCCTCTCTCTCTCTCTCTCTCTCCTCTCTCTCTCCTTCCTCCTCTCTCCATCATCCTAACATCCTCATCCTCATCCTCCTCCCCTCCTCATCATCATCTGAAGCACCATAAGAACCCACTTCATAGCATTGCTTTTAACTCATCTCTGGAGTGTTGTCAACCTGACGGGGCCACTGACTGACACCTCGGCCTCGCCGCAATCAGCCGGGATTCATCCCCACTTTGATGCTCCTCCGTGGGGCAACAAACAATCCACCGACGTGGCGTCAATACATTCCACTCACTCTCTCTCTTTGATGTCTCGGCACACACTGCCCCCACCCCCCGCCAGCCCAAACACCCCACCCGCACCCCAACCACCCGACCCAATTCTTCATCTACCATCGGTGACCTCAGGGAGGAGCAGCGCCCCCCTCCCACCCTTGAAGACACCACGCACGCACCCCGGCATGCACACACACACACACACACACACGCACAGCACACGCACAACACACACAACACGCACAACACAACACAACACACGCCAACACACGCACAATCAGATAGACAGGGGACAGGGGCCCGGTGTTTAAGATGGGAACAGTGGGAGGCCGTGAGGGTGCGGTGAGGCGTGCAACACAGCAGGCTCCGCTGCCTAGAAGTCACATAGACGGCTTATTTGCGGCGCGGGTGTCCTGCGGCAGCGTCTCTCGCTGTTGGCAATGGCGCACACCTGGCGAGCTGTCATGGCGGAAGGAAAGGCGGGGGGGGGGGGGTCCGGGCGGGGGCGGGGTGGGGGGGGTGGGTTGTGGTAGGTGTGTGAGCAAGCAGAAGGACAGCCGGGCTGCTGGAGGAGTGAACACACGCCCACAGATCCTCCAGATATTTTGCTGTGGTTCCGTATGTCACTGTGCTAGTTCACGGTGGAGTGTGTGTGTGTGTGTGTGTGTGTGTGTGTGTGTGTGTGTGTGTGCATGTGTGCGTGTGTGTGTGTGTGTGCGTGTGCGTGTGTGTGTGTGTGTGGTTGATGGCTGGTTGAAGCAGCCTCACCTGGTCTGAGTCAGGCTGATTGGACTCTGGGGCCGGGTGAGGCTTCACACCTGTGGTCCATGGCAATAATCAAGGCACACGGGTTAAACCATCCATCACCACACACACACTCAGGGAGGAGAGCCTGGGCGATGAGTTTACCGCCTGCTCGGCCTGAAGCATCTTGTAACAAGTCTTCCATAGATCTGCGTCCCGGTCGTTGGAGGAGTCCAGCCAAGCCTCTTAGTAGATAAGTGGTGTGTGGCAGTTCTTCACCGCTACATTCACTTGCTGTATAGGAAGATAGAACTTCTACAGTGCAATTATACAATTATTAAACAATTATCGTGAAAATATTCGTAATACATGTTTAATAGCGAGAGATGATTGAGAGGTGCTATTCATTTAATCTTTGATAAAGCAATGGGTGGCTGACATGTGTTTATGCTGAGGTATTGTTACAATTCTTTTGTCTTGGTATTGGATTTTGCATAGTTGTTGTTGCTGTTGTTTATTCATGTGCTTTGGAAATAGATCAAATGATGTAATTAGGTCGGAATACGTGTGTGAGGTGGTAATGGCGTCGTGTTGCTCCACAATATTTAATGATGAAGGCTTTTTTAGACTTCTATTTAAGGGTACTTGTACTGATGCTAAACAACACTGGTGCTGTAGTAAAGTCATTGCTAACGGTCGCATTCAATGTGAGTGTCGCTGTGGGGAATCCGGATTATTCTGTTTACTGCTAACAAGATCTTATGGCCGACCGCTCTCCTATAGAAATTGTGTTTTCTCCGCCAATCACATTGTTCGCCAAGAATCGGATTTAACGATTGTATCTTATAACTGAGATCCTCTTGAGCTCAGTTTTTTGCTCGCGCTCAACTGCAAAAAACCCTTCTACCCTGCCAACCTCCACACGCCTTCACCGCATGCAATTCTAGACAATATTTTTGTATAGAACCGTAGCGTGATCCATCTTCAGCATTCGCTCAGCGTGACTGAAGCCAAGACTTGCCTTCCAAGAGCTGCTGGTGTTTCCACCATACGCACGGACACACATGCACACATAGACTCACACACACACACACACACATTGACACACACACACACACGCACACGCACACACACTTGCGTAGGTTAACTGTGATGCACGGTGACAGGCGCTGGTGGCCTGCATGCCGTGCATGGAGGAAGACACTGCCGACTCCATTGTAGCGCAAGGAAACACACTGTCACCTGGGACACCGCTGGAATTGGCCAAAGCTTCTGATTCGGAATTCTGATTCCGATTCGGAATACCGACTCTCCTTCACTCTTGTTTTGGCTCAGGAAAAATGACATGCCCACAGCATGTCATTTTTTTTCTTTGTCCTTGTTGATGTACCAAGCACTCACAGGGGTAGAAAGAGAGAGAGAGAGGTAGAGAGAGAGAGAGAGAGAGAGAGAGAGAGAGAGAGAGAGAGAGAGAGAGAGAGAGAGAGAGAGAGAGAGCAAGCGCGAGAAAGAGACTACACCGCTGGAAATCTCATTAAATATATATTGTGTTGCGAGAATTAAAGCAGAGGTGTATTTGGCTCAAGCTACTGCTTGCACCCAGGAAGTACAGAAATCCTGGGATTTGGTGAAACCCCATGCACCGCTGGAGGGCCCCGGGGAGGGGGGGGGGCGGGGATTCCAGTGGGAGAGGGTACGGATTTCACCGCTGAAATGCATTATGGGAAATGACAAGCAGTGGCCTCTGAAACACTTCCTCTTCCTTTCTGTTTCTTTGATGGGGAAAAAAAAGCGCAATTGAGTTGAATTTAATTGATCGGTTAATTTTGAGCCAAGTAGTTTGACACGAATACCAATGATCGTAACCTGGAAGTATAGGCAAACGTAGGAACTGTGTCTGTATTACCCTGAACCCCCGACTGATGTCTGTTCCTCCCTCATCCGTGCCTGCGTTCGCATGTCTGTTCCTATGTAGTAATGAGCATCAAACTACTGTTTCCCTGCCACAGAATGGTCAGGATGTAACCCATGTTTTTTAATGGTACTTCATCCTCGGTGTGTGTGTGTGTGTGTGTGTGTGTGTATGTGTGGATATGAGCATGTGTGTGGTGTGTGATGGTGTGTGTGTGTTGGTGTGTATGTACGGTGTGTGTGTGTGTGTGTGTGTGTGTGTGGGTGTGCGCTGTTAATTCGCCGTTCTGATGGGGGGGTGCTCCGTTAATTGCTGGGGACATGTCCCCAGCGTCCCCACTAAATTCTACGCCCATGCTCGGTACCATGCGCAGTTGCTATTAAACATCCATAAACGCCAACTCGGTTGCATCTCTTTATTTCAATATTCCTTGGCTAAGAATATTACAAGGTTAACGTTGCGTTGCCAAAGTGGTATCGGTGCGGTTGTATCGGAGTAGTCACTTCCATTGTCGGGGTTTGTTGTGAAATGGAGCTCAGAAAGTTTTTGGCGGACTTGCTAATCCGGCCCCCAGCCCGCCCCCAGCCTCTGACGTAGTCGGTGCTTTGTTGGTTCAACTCTGGCCCCCCAAAGTTGGGGGGCCAGAGTTGAACCAGTTTTTCGGGCCGGGAGCCAGTTCTTTGTCTGTGGAAACAGGAAGAACTGGTTCGTTTTAGGCTCTGGCTCCGAACCGGCCCTGAAAACGCCTTGGTGGAAAAGCCCCCTTCGTGATCTTCACGGACAGAATCTCAAGGCGCAGCCGAGGTGAGGAGAGTGTCCGGTTTGGGGACCTCAGAATTGCATCTCTGCTCTTTGCAGATGATGTGGTTCTGTTGGCTACATCAGACCGTGACCTCCAGCATGCACTGGGGCGGTTTGCAGCCGAGCGTGAAGCGGTCGGGATGAGAGTCAGCACCTCCAAGTCTGAGGCCATGGTTCTCTGTCGGAAAACGGTGGAGTGTTCCCTCCGGGTTGGGAGTGAGTTGCTGCCTCAAGCAAAGGAGTTCAAGTATCTCGGGGTCTTGTTCACGAGTGAGGGCAAAATGGAGCGGGAGATGGACAGACGGATTGGTGCAGCGTCTGCAGTGATGCAGGCGCTGTACCGGTCGATTGTGGTGAAGAGGGAGCTGAGCCGGAAGGCGAAGCTCAGGATTAAAGGTCCATCTACGTTCCAACCCTCACCTATGGTCACGAGCTTTGGGTAGTGACCGAAAGAATGAGATCGCCGATACAAGCAGCCGAAATGAGTTTCCTCCGCAGGGTGGCTGGGCTCAGCCTTAGAGATAGGGTGAGGAGCTCAGTCTTAGAGATAGGGTGAGGAGCTCAGTCTTAGAGATAGGGTGAGGAGCTCAGTCTTAGAGATAGGGTGAGGAGCTCAGTCTTAGAGATAGGGTGAGGAGCTCAGTCTTAGAGATAGGGTGAGGAGCTCAGTCTTAGAGATGGGGTGAGGAGCTCAGTCTTAGAGATAGGGTGAGGAGCCTGGGAACGCCTCGGGATCCCCCAGGAGGAACTGGGGAGTGTGGCTGGGGAGAAGGAAGCCTGGGGGGCCCTGCTTAGCCGGCTGCCACCGCGACCCGGCCCCGGATAAGAGGGAGAGAATAGATGGATGGATGGATCTTGATGTTAAAATGTTTACACAGAACACTGATATTTGCATGTTTAAATATACTTCATGTTATTTAAAATGACCTTGATGTTTCTGGAGACGTCACCGTTGCAGAGGGAGATTAGTGGCACCGTGAAGGACTTCCACACCGGGTCCAGCGTCTTCTTGACCACCTGCACCCACACAACACAACACACAACATCACACGTTAAAAAACATGAATCAAACCTTTACCATTAGCTTCCCCACTCTAGAGTTCTCGTGTGTGTGTGTGTGTGTGTGTGTGTGTGTGTGTGTGTGTACCTCTGTTCTGTGCACCAACATCCACTTGCCATCTTCTCCTTGTTTGTGGAACTCCAGGTAAGGATCAGACTTCCCAAAGAAGTCCTGAGAACAGACAGAGCCTCATGTGTTCATTACTCATGTGTTCATCTTACAGTAAACAAAGTGACTCCTTATTCATGTTTTCATTTGTACCTTTTTATCCAGTTTTCTTCCACTCAGGCTGAGTGTGATGATCCTGTTGTCAGACAACTCCTGGGCCCTAATCTAGAGACATAGAGACACCCTCATTAACACACACCTCATTAACACACACCCCGTTAACACCTCATTAACACATCATTATCATCAACCTCATTATCATCAACCTCATTAAGAGACAGAGTTAGAGGGTTAGAGACAGAGTTAGATGGTGAGAGACAGTGTTAGAGACAGAGTTAGAAGGTTAGAGACAGAGTTAGAGACAGAGTTAGAGGGCTAGAGACAGAGTTAGAGGGTTAGAGACCGAGTTAGAGACAGAGTTAGAGACAGAGTTAGAGGGTTAGAGACAGAGTTAGAGGGACAGAGTTAGAGACAGAGTTAGACGGTTAGAGACAGAGTTAGAGGGCTAGAGACAGAGTTAGAGGGTTAGAGACAGAGTTAGACGGTTAGAGACAGAGTTAGAGAGAGTTAGAGGGTTAGAGACAGAGTTAGAGGGTTAGAGACAGAGTTAGAGGGTTAGAGACAGAGTTAGAGAGAGTTAGAGGGTTAGAGACAGAGTTAGAGGGTTAGAGACAGAGTTAGACGGTTAGAGACAGAGTTAGAGAGAGTTAGAGGGTTAGAGACAGAGTTAGAGGGTTAGAGACAGAGTTAGAGACAGAGTTAGAGACAGAGTTAGAGGGTTAGAGACAGAGTTAGAGACAGAGTTAGAGGGTTAGAGACAGAGTTAGAGACAGAGTTAGAGGGTTAGAGACAGAGTTAGAGACAGAGTTAGAGACAGAGTTAGAGGGTTAGAGACAGAGTTAGAGACAGAGTTAGAGGGTTAGAGACAGAGTTAGAGACAGAGTTAGAGACAGAGTTAGAGGGTTAGAGACAGAGTTAGAGGGTTAGAGACAGAGTTAGAGGGTTAGAGACAGAGTTAGAGAGAGTTAGAGGGTTAGAGACAGAGTTAGAGGGTTAGAGACAGAGTTAGAGACAGAGTTAGAGGGTTAGAGACAGAGTTAGAGACAGAGTTAGAGACAGAGTTAGAGACAGAGTTAGAGGGTTAGAGACAGAGTTAGAGGGTTAGAGACAGAGTTAGAGGGTTAGAGACAGAGTTAGAGGGTTAGAGACAGAGTTAGAGAGAGTTAGAGGGTTAGAGACAGAGTTAGACAATTAGAGACAGAGTTAGAGAGAGTTAGAGGGTTAGAGACAGAGTTAGAGGGTTAGAGACAGAGTTAGAGAATTAGAGACAGAGTTAGAGAGAGTTAGAGGGTTAGAGACAGAGTTAGACAATTAGAGACAGAGTTAGAGAGAGTTAGAGGGTTAGAGACAGAGTTAGAGGGTTAGAGACAGAGTTAGAGACAGAGTTAGAGGGTTAGAGACAGAGTTAGAGGGTTAGAGACAGAGTTAGAGGGTTAGAGACAGAGTTAGAGGGTTAGAGACAGAGTTAGAGAGAGTTAGAGGGTTAGAGACAGAGTTAGAGGGTTAGAGACAGAGTTAGAGACAGAGTTAGAGACAGAGTTAGAGGGTTAGAGACAGAGTTAGAGACAGAGTTAGAGACAGAGTTAGAGGGTTAGAGACAGAGTTAGAGGGTTAGAGACAGAGTTAGAGACAGAGTTAGAGACAGAGTTAGAGAGAGTTAGAGGGTTAGAGACAGAGTTAGACAATTAGAGACAGAGTTAGAGAGAGTTAGAGGGTTAGAGACAGAGTTAGAGGGTTAGAGACAGAGTTAGAGGGTTAGAGACAGAGTTAGAGGTTAGAGACAGAGTTAGAGACAGAGTTAGAGGGTTAGAGACAGAGTTAGAGACAGAGTTAGAGGGTTAGAGACAGAGTTAGAGAGAGTTAGAGGGTTAGAGACAGAGTTAGAGACAGAGTTAGAGGGTTAGAGACAGAGTTAGAGGGTTAGAGACAGAGTTAGAGGGTTAGAGACAGAGTTAGAGAGAGTTAGAGGGTTAGAGACAGAGTTAGAGGGTTAGAGACAGAGTTAGACAATTAGAGACAGAGTTAGAGAGAGTTAGAGGGTTAGAGACAGAGTTAGAGACAGAGTTAGAGGGTTAGAGACAGAGTTAGAGGGTTAGAGACAGAGTTAGAGGGTTAGAGACAGAGTTAGAGAGAGTTAGAGGGTTAGAGACAGAGTTAGAGGGTTAGAGACAGAGTTAGACAATTAGAGACAGAGTTAGAGAGAGTTAGAGGGTTAGAGACAGAGTTAGAGACAGAGTTAGAGACAGAGTTAGAGGGTTAGAGACAGAGTTAGAGGGTTAGAGACAGAGTTAGAGGGTTAGAGAGTTAGAGACAGAGTTAGAGACAGAGTTAGAGACAGAGTTAGAGGGTTAGAGACAGAGTTAGAGACAGAGTTAGAGAGTTAGAGGGTTAGAGACAGAGTTAGAGGGTTAGAGACAGAGTTAGAGAGAGAGTTAGAGGGTTAGAGACAGAGTTAGAGGGTTAGAGACAGAGTTAGACGGTTAGAGACAGAGTTAGAGAGAGTTAGAGGGTTAGAGACAGAGTTAGAGGGTTAGAGACAGAGTTGAGA
>PIJE02001355.1:0-62500 GCA_002895965.2 Coryphaenoides rupestris
TTAAACAGTTAAAAGGTGATGGGCTCACAACTCATGGAAAAACGTTACCGACCTTTACCAAGCTGTGTGTCGGTCGGTGGCATTTGACTCGCCTATTAAACCGTGAGGACTCAGTAGGAAATGATCACTTTGACACCGGCGCGCGAATGGCGATCAGCAGATACAGGTTTATAAAGCAGAATGAAGCTGTCCTCGTTTTAGACGGTTTCTGAACTGTGAGGCTACTGACATGTTCTCCTGTGTTTTCAACCACGAACCATATGCATTAGACACAGTAGCTGTCAGGTTGTGACTTCTCCGTTACACACACCAACCACCACCAACGGTGAGTCTTCAGGTCATGTCACTCATCCGTGCTTAGTCCTGATCTCCCGTGCTGCGTTTCCCATCGAAAGATTTATTTGGTTCCTTTGGGTTCCGAGAGTTGATAGGAAAAGGCAGCCGCATTGTAACCAGAGTCTGCGTCTACGGCCCTGATTTTAGCCCAAAGTATCTGCTTCAGCCAGAGTAGGGAAGGCTCTCACTAGTTAACCGGAGCCGTGTTCAGGACGGTCAGAATAGGGGGCTAAGATCCCGGGACTGTTGTCATTCTCATCCAGGATGAATACATTGACTGTCACGTTGCTGCCTAGTGGAGGGACACCAGAGTCTGTGG
Source organism: Coryphaenoides rupestris (assembly GCA_002895965.2). Taxonomy (NCBI): domain Eukaryota; kingdom Metazoa; phylum Chordata; class Actinopteri; order Gadiformes; family Macrouridae; genus Coryphaenoides; species Coryphaenoides rupestris. The sequence continues at coordinate 656 of PIJE02001355.1, forward strand.
CCTGGACCTTAAAGCTGAACGTTTTAAACTCTTCAAAATTAAACGACTGCAGTGTGACGATGTCCCCAGTCTCAGAGTTTATATTCACAGCTGATAGCACCGCGATATTTTGAGAGGAACTACTGAGCAAAGAATACGTGATTCTTGCATTGTCGTCCGAATCCGAATCCATAGCATTTACCCTATAGACCACAGTACCTACGCCACTATTCTCCTTCACATAAACATTAAATACGGGATCAGCGAAGTGCGGCGCGTTGTCATTGACATCGGAGACATACACCATCAGATAGCTGCTGGTGGACAGAGGCGGATCACCTCCATCTCTGGACGAGATGGTGACGTTATACTCGGTAGCCGCCTCTCGGTCCAGAGGCCGGTCTACCACCAAAGAATAGTCGTTTTTATAGTTAGTTTCCAGCTTGAAGGGAACAACACCGCCAAGTGTACACGTGGTGAGGCCATTCACCCCGCTGTCTTTATCGCTTATAGTGACTAACGCAATCACGGTCCCCCTCTCCGCGTTTTCTTTCACCGGGTTCCTGAGGGCAGTGATTGAAATCTCCGGCGCGTTGTCATTGGCGTCTACGACTTCTATCAGCAATTTACTATGAACACTGCGAGATCCGTGGCCTTTATCTTTAACCTGGACTCGTATTTCGTATGCCGGCATCTTTTCGTAATCCAAGACACCGTTGACTTTTATTTCTCCCGTGTTTGCGTTCATGTCAAATACACTGGACGGATCTACGCCGCCACGTCTAATGAAAGAATAAACGAGCTCACCGTTCACTCCTTCGTCCAGATCTGACGCGTTTAGTTGTATCACCCTCGTTCCCATTTGGGCATTTTCATTCACTTTCGCCTTATACAACGATTGACTAAACACGGGCGTGTTGTCGTTCACATCGATGACATTAACGACGAGCTGCATTGTCCCCGTTTTGAAAGGTTTCCCGCCGTCTATTGCGGTTAAAGTGAGTGTTATAACAGACTGTTTCTCTCGATCTAGAGCTTTCTGCAACACCAGCTCAGGGGACACACTTTGCTCTTCGCCGCTCTGTACGTCGAGGGAGAAATGCTCATTTGGACTAAGCTTGTAGCTCTTAACCGAGTTAACTCCTATGTCTGCATCGAATGCAATCGGAAGTAAATATCGCTCTCCCAGTGATATGGATTCGGAAATGTTAAAGATAAACGTTTTCTCCTCGAAAGCGGGTGCATTGTCGTTTATATCTAAAATGTGAATTTCAATGCGGTGCATGTTATTTGGATTGCTCAGCAAAGCCTGGATTTTGAGCGAACATTTGTCCAGCTCGTTGCAAAGCTCCTCTCTGTCTATTCTGTCGGCGACAATCAGATGTCCGGTCCTGAGATCCACATTGAAGTATCTTTTAGTGTACCCCGACACAATTCGGAGATCTCTGGGCTCCAAGTCATTCAAATTCAGTTTTAAATCCTTTGCGAGATTCCCCACACTCGTTCCTTTGTTCATCTCCCTCCGAAATAGAGAAAGAAATCTGAGCTGTACCGCAGCGACAAAAACAAAGCAAGGCAACGAATAGAATCCAAACAGAATCATCCCGTCCCTTGGACCCCATAACTGCTGATATTCTGAAGGCCGACACAACCTTTAAATCCCGTTAGGTTTTGGTAAACCCGTCACAGAACCATATTTGTGCGCCTCATCTCTTCTCGCAGTGGCCGCTATGTGTGCGTTCTGTCCACAATTGATAGCTTGTGACGCTGTCCAATGAACACGCAGTAAGGGGGCGTTGCCAGGCGAAGCACTGGACTATCTGGTCTCTGGCGCCATCACCCGTGGCATCGTATCAGACACACACGCACACGCACACGCACGCGCACGCGCACGCACACACACAAACACACACACACACACACACACACACACACACACGCACACACACACACACACACACACACATAATGCACATGCATTTCAATATGATATGTAATTATTACTAATTATAAATAACATAATAACTCGGTGCGACTGTATGCTGTAGATAAGGATAGGTTTGCAAAAACTAGACATTCAGTCACAGATCAGCAGAGAGCTTCAGATCAGGACCTTGGACAGAACCATTGCAAACCAAGCTTCATTGCTGTGGACATCTTATCATTGTCGAACCACAAGCCATCAAACAGCATGCAAAGTGAGAACAGCAAATCCCTTGATGAGGAGACAACATCATCACGTAATCCCTCTACTCGTCCCTCAGTACTCTGGTGCCAAGACAACAGCCTCACGCTGAATGTCTCCGAAACTAAGGAGCTGATTGGGGACACGACAACATCAGAGGACCTACACAACACTGTGGATTAATGGGGCCGCTGTGGAGAGGGTGAGCATCTTCAGGTACCTGAGAGTCCACAACACAGAGGATCTGACTTGGACGACACACATTGACACTCTGGTGAGGAAGGCAAAGCAGCGCCTCTACCACCACATTTAGCTGGGCATCGCCACTTTTTCCATTTCACTGCACATCCTGTATGTGTATGTTAAAATTTGACTTTTTGAATCATGAATCTTGAATAGCAATTCTCCTTAAAGGGCTCCTATCATATCAACAGAAGTGAGTGGGATTAGCCACTGCAAGCATTTTCAGAATCTCCATCTTACTAGTGGGAGTGTCCACCTAGAAGTGTCCTGTGTAGGACAGCCTGCCAGCCTACTCGGGGACTGGTAGCGGCTGATCTATCCAATATACTTCTAGGTGGACACTCCCTGTAGGTCAAATATTCTGAAATGGCTTGTAGTGGCAAATCATACTCACAGCACCTGGTGGCATAATAGGAGCCCGTTAAAAAATTTTTACCTGAAAGGACTAACATATTAAATGTAAAACCAAGTTATATGATAGGTGAGACTGAATTGCAAGTTTACAACATACGCTTATCTTTGTTGGGTAATGTCTGAGTTGTGCCAAATGTTTCTCCTCCGTTTATACTGATCAGCTCTCCATCACAGGCGGGAAATTGAGCAGGAAAACACTACTACGTCACTCTTCAGTGTGTCTGAGCTGAAACACACGTTCATACTGCTGAGTAGATTTAGAGTAAGACCAGCTCCCGTCAGGGTGGGTTGGTGATCATTGGGGCGCTGTAACCTGCTGAAACTGTTGTCTGTCCGGTGGCATTTGACAGCTATTAACCGATGAGACTCAGTAGGAAGATCACTGACACCGACGCCCAATGGCCGATCAGCAGATACAGGTTTAAAAGCAGAGAAGCTGTCTCCTTTAGCGGTCTGAACTGAGTCTGAATGTCTCCTGTGTTTTCAATCACAACCACGATCAATAGACACAGTAGCTGTCAGGGAGGGCTCTCCGTTATCACACACCAACACCACCAACGGGTGAGTCTTCAGGTCATTGTCACTCCATCCGTCTCTTAGTCCTGATCCTCCCGGTGGCTGGTTCCCATCCCGAAAGAGATTTGGTTCCTTTTGGGTTCCGAGATGTGATAAGAAAGCAGCGCATTGTAACCAGAGTCTGCGTCTACGGCCCTGATTTTAGCCACAAAGTATCCTGCTTCAGCAGAGTAGGGAATGTTTCTCACTGTTAACGGAGCCGTGTTCAGAATGGGGGCTAAGATCCCGGGACTGTTGTATTCTCATCCAGGATACAAACGTTAACTGTGGTGTTGCCTCTCAGTGAAGGAATCCAGAATCTGTGCCCTGACTTTAAACTGAAAACGTTTTCATTTCTTCATAAATTAAAGGTTTGAAGGCAAACTATTTCACCAGTCTCTGGGTTGATATTAACCATTGATAACACTGGCATGTTATTCACGTTATTAATTATACTGTAAGTTAACTTTTCCATTTTCACTTACATCTGCATCAAGTAGCAGTTACTGTATGAATGACTTGACCGGTCGGGCTGTTTTCTTTGACATAAATATTAATGACCGGATAAGGAAAACGTGGTGGATTGTCATTAACATCAGACACGTGGACGGTGATCACATTGTTACTAGAGAGAGGCGGAGTCCTTCGTCTGTACTGTGATAGTGACGTCATACTGAGAGACACTCTCTCTATCAAGAGGCCCGTCAACCATAAAGAATATAATCTTAATAATTTAACTTCAGTTTGAAAGGCACAGAGCCAGTAATTCTGCAATTCGCATTTCCATTTTTGCCGCCGTCTATGTCTGTTACAGTAACTAAAGCAACGACTGTGCCTAATTCAGCGTCCTCTTTAACCTGATTCATAAGTGACGAGACAACAATTTCTGGTACATTATCATTTGTATCGATCACCTCTACCAAAACCTTGCCTTGTCCAATACGAGGAGGTGTACCTTTATCTTTTACTTGGACGCGAATATCATAAGCTTGTTTTTCTTCAAAGTCAATGTTTGATTTTACTGTGATAACTCCGGTCTCTGCGTTAAGAGAGAATTTCTGACTGGGGTCTACGCGCCCTTTGCTGCAAACGAATACACAAGCTCACTATTAACTCCGTCATCCAAGTCAGTAGCGCTAAGCGTTAATAACGTGGTTCCAATTTCAGCATTTTCAATAATCTGCCCTTTGTAGAGAGGTTGGACTGAATAAAGGGGAATTATCATTTACATCAATTACATTCACAATGATTTGCAGGGTCCCTGTTCTGGGAGGTTTACCACCGTCTACAGCGGTAAGAGTTAGTGTGATTACTGCCTGTTTCTCTCGGTCTAATGATTTCTGCAACACCAACTCAGCAGAGAGACCGTCTTCGCTGTTTTGCACATCTATTGAGAAATGTTCATTTTGGCTTAAATTTGTAAGCCTTTACTACGTTGCTGCCCATGTCTGCGTCGTGAGCAGTGGGCAACGGATACCTCTCCCCTGGATACGTTGACTCAGACATGTCGATTATCTTAATGTCATCCATAAACGACGGTGAATTGTCATTTACATCCAGAATATCAATCTCTATTCTACGAAGGTCCCGTGGATGACTCAACATGGCCTCTAGGTTTAAAGAGCACTGTACCGTATCAGGACAAAGCTCCTCTCGGTCTATCTCTCGTTAACATACAGAAATCCACTTTTTAAATCAGCCCTGGAAATACAACATCTTGTAACCCGAATTGATTTCAAGATTCCTTGATTGCAATTGTTGAAGATTGAGGTTTAAATCTTTGGCGAGGTTCCGACCACGTTCCTTTGTCCACCTCTTCGGAACAGAGTATGATATCTGAGCACCGGACCATTCACAGGAACAAAGCAGAACGCAGAGTACAATCCACACATGATCGCTTTGTTGCCAAGCAGCCATCGCCGAAATATCAAAAGAGACGAATCCTAGATCCACCAAACATGAGGAATATCCAAACGTATGTCAAGATCCAACCCTCCTCGCTACGACTCCCATCCGACTGTTTTCCTCTAAAGCCTCCAGACTGATGTCGTTGTTCTATCAGAGGAGGAGTCTCCCGCGTGTAGACGTTACCCACGGTCTCCAGCGACACCACGTGTCTGTTAACATGCAGGTCATACATGTGGAGGCCGATATAAAACCTGTCTGAATAACCATGTATAACTAACAGTGCCATTTTAAAATATATGATTTGTATGAATTGGAATTGTATCGGATCCACAAGCAAAGCGGCTTAAAGTGTGAAGTGTAGGAACCAATTAGGTCTATGTAGAATTACACAACTTAATGGGGAAATGGTCTCTGTAAAAATGGCTGAGTATTATTATTATTATTATTATTATTGTTTATTATTATATATTATTATTATTATTTATTGATTATTTTATTATTATTATTATCAGTCGTAATAATCGTAGTGGAATTGTTGCTGCAGTTTATTCACTAGCCGTTTGGCGTTTGTAGGTCTTAACAGTATGGAACCTAGCTAAAAATCTATTCAAATTGCGGCAGTATTATGCAAAATAATTTATGGCAACAACAGCACTCAACAATGTCAAGTACTTCCTATGTTTTATTGTGTAGTACACTTCTCATTATCAAAAAAAAAGCAACCGAAAACTGCTGTATTTGTCTTCTTGGCCTATGTTTTCAGAAACCATCGGACAGCAATAAATCGTTTGAGATGAGGATGGACAAATTATCTACAACCTGAGTCAACATCAGCCATAAGTTAAACTATGGAAACGTATTGTGTGTGTCTTACCTTCTCTGTATTTGTATTGTAGAGAACTCTTGGGAATGCTGCTATTATAACATGCACATGGTTAATGTGTGTGATTTCTTACCTTTTCTTTCTTGGTAAAGTGCTGCTAAATGTCTCCCCTCCGTTTATACTGATCAGCTCTCCATCAACAGGCCGGGACATTGAGGCAGGAACACTACATACGATCACTCTTCAGTCGTGTCCTGAGCTGAAACACACGTCAATACTGTTCTGAGTAAGATTTAGAGTAAGACCAGCTCCCGTCAGGGTGGGTGGTGATCATTGGGGCGCTGTACCTGCTGAAACTGTTGTCTGTCCGGTGGCATTTGACTGCTATTAAACCGATGAGACTCAGTAGGAAGATCACTAGTTTATCTTGGTTTTTGTTTTGGTATGTATTAATGTAATGCTCTCTGGCATGGTTGTGTGGCCCAGGTAGTTGAAAATTGTTATTTATATTGAGGTGACGATAAAACCGCGAAGTTCCCACTCGTCGTGTCATGATTGTATCATCACACCAATCAGAATCGCGAATTGTACTCCAAACATGAGCCAGAAAATAATCACCAGGGAAAAACGTATAAACAACAACAACATACTTAAACAAACAAACAAAAAAACACAAAACAAAACAAAAGCCACGCACACAATAACCTCATAAGACGCTATTGCCCAATGATCCCTCTGTATGTATCGTGTGCTGGTGCACCTCTACTTGCTTCCCTACCGTTTTGGAGTTGGGGGGTTATTGCATTCGAGAGTAGTTCACAATTCATTTTCACAATAGGCGCTTGTGTGTTTCTAAGCGGTTAAACAGTAAAAGGTGATGGGTCTTCACAACTTTCATGGAAACGTTTATCCGACCTTACCAATGCTTGTGTGGGCATGAGTACATCATAAGACAGTGGGGCAACATCGGTTTAGGCATCAAACACCAAGCGTTTAGTCGCGAGAGGCATGGATGTCCAAACTGCACTTATCTCGCGCTCAAACGCATTTTGCAGCCACGCACACAATAACCTCATAAGACGCTATTGCCCAATGATCCCTCTGTATGTATCTTGTGCTGGTGCACCTCTACTTGCTTCCCTACCGTTTTGGAGTTGGGGGGTTATTGCATTCGAGAGTAGTTCACAATTCATTTTCACAATAGGCGCTTGTGTGTTTCTAAGCGGTTAAACAGTAAAAGGTGATGGGTCTTCACAACTTTCATGGAAACGTTTATCCGACCTTACCAATGCTTGTGTGGGCATGAGTACATCATAAGACAGTGGGGCAACATCGGTTTAGGCATCAAACACCAAGCGTTTAGTCGCGAGAGGCATGGATGTCCAAACTGCACTTATCTCGCGCTCAAACGCATTTTGCAGCCACGCACACAATAACCTCATAAGACGCTATTGCCCAATGATCCCTCTGTATGTATCTTGTGCTGGTGCACCTCTACTTGCTTCCCTACCGTTTTGGAGTTGGGGGGTTATTGCATTCGAGAGTAGTTCACAATTCATTTTCACAATAGGCGCTTGTGTGTTTCTAAGCGGTTAAACAGTAAAAGGTGATGGGTCTTCACAACTTTCATGGAAACGTTTATCCGACCTTACCAATGCTTGTGTGGGCATGAGTACATCATAAGACAGTGGGGCAACATCGGTTTAGGCATCAAACACCAAGCGTTTAGTCGCGAGAGGCATGGATGTCCAAACTGCACTTATCTCGCGCTCAAACGCATTTTGCAGCCACGCACACAATAACCTCATAAGACGCTATTGCCCAATGATCCCTCTGTATGTATCTTGTGCTGGTGCACCTCTACTTGCTTCCCTACCGTTTTGGAGTTGGGGGGTTATTGCATTCGAGAGTAGTTCACAATTCATTTTCACAATAGGCGCTTGTGTGTTTCTAAGCGGTTAAACAGTAAAAGGTGATGGGTCTTCACAACTTTCATGGAAACGTTTATCCGACCTTACCAATGCTTGTGTGGGCATGAGTACATCATAAGACAGTGGGGCAACATCGGTTTAGGCATCAAACACCAAGCGTTTAGTCGCGAGAGGCATGGATGTCCAAACTGCACTTATCTCGCGCTCAAACGCATTTTGCAGCCACGCACACAATAACCTCATAAGACGCTATTGCCCAATGATCCCTCTGTATGTATCTTGTGCTGGTGCACCTCTACTTGCTTCCCTACCGTTTTGGAGTTGGGGGGTTATTGCATTCGAGAGTAGTTCACAATTCATTTTCACAATAGGCGCTTGTGTGTTTCTAAGCGGTTAAACAGTAAAAGGTGATGGGTCTTCACAACTTTCATGGAAACGTTTATCCGACCTTACCAATGCTTGTGTGGGCATGAGTACATCATAAGACAGTGGGGCAACATCGGTTTAGGCATCAAACACCAAGCGTTTAGTCGCGAGAGGCATGGATGTCCAAACTGCACTTATCTCGCGCTCAAACGCATTTTGCAGCCACGCACACAATAACCTCATAAGACGCTATTGCCCAATGATCCCTCTGTATGTATCTTGTGCTGGTGCACCTCTACTTGCTTCCCTACCGTTTTGGAGTTGGGGGGTTATTGCATTCGAGAGTAGTTCACAATTCATTTTCACAATAGGCGCTTGTGTGTTTCTAAGCGGTTAAACAGTAAAAGGTGATGGGTCTTCACAACTTTCATGGAAACGTTTATCCGACCTTACCAATGCTTGTGTGGGCATGAGTACATCATAAGACAGTGGGGCAACATCGGTTTAGGCATCAAACACCAAGCGTTTAGTCGCGAGAGGCATGGATGTCCAAACTGCACTTATCTCGCGCTCAAACGCATTTTGCAGCCACGCACACAATAACCTCATAAGACGCTATTGCCCAATGATCCCTCTGTATGTATCTTGTGCTGGTGCACCTCTACTTGCTTCCCTACCGTTTTGGAGTTGGGGGGTTATTGCATTCGAGAGTAGTTCACAATTCATTTTCACAATAGGCGCTTGTGTGTTTCTAAGCGGTTAAACAGTAAAAGGTGATGGGTCTTCACAACTTTCATGGAAACGTTTATCCGACCTTACCAATGCTTGTGTGGGCATGAGTACATCATAAGACAGTGGGGCAACATCGGTTTAGGCATCAAACACCAAGCGTTTAGTCGCGAGAGGCATGGATGTCCAAACTGCACTTATCTCGCGCTCAAACGCATTTTGCAGCCACGCACACAATAACCTCATAAGACGCTATTGCCCAATGATCCCTCTGTATGTATCTTGTGCTGGTGCACCTCTACTTGCTTCCCTACCGTTTTGGAGTTGGGGGGTTATTGCATTCGAGAGTAGTTCACAATTCATTTTCACAATAGGCGCTTGTGTGTTTCTAAGCGGTTAAACAGTAAAAGGTGATGGGTCTTCACAACTTTCATGGAAACGTTTATCCGACCTTACCAATGCTTGTGTGGGCATGAGTACATCATAAGACAGTGGGGCAACATCGGTTTAGGCATCAAACACCAAGCGTTTAGTCGCGAGAGGCATGGATGTCCAAACTGCACTTATCTCGCGCTCAAACGCATTTTGCAGCCACGCACACAATAACCTCATAAGACGCTATTGCCCAATGATCCCTCTGTATGTATCTTGTGCTGGTGCACCTCTACTTGCTTCCCTACCGTTTTGGAGTTGGGGGGTTATTGCATTCGAGAGTAGTTCACAATTCATTTTCACAATAGGCGCTTGTGTGTTTCTAAGCGGTTAAACAGTAAAAGGTGATGGGTCTTCACAACTTTCATGGAAACGTTTATCCGACCTTACCAATGCTTGTGTGGGCATGAGTACATCATAAGACAGTGGGGCAACATCGGTTTAGGCATCAAACACCAAGCGTTTAGTCGCGAGAGGCATGGATGTCCAAACTGCACTTATCTCGCGCTCAAACGCATTTTGCAGCCACGCACACAATAACCTCATAAGACGCTATTGCCCAATGATCCCTCTGTATGTATCTTGTGCTGGTGCACCTCTACTTGCTTCCCTACCGTTTTGGAGTTGGGGGGTTATTGCATTCGAGAGTAGTTCACAATTCATTTTCACAATAGGCGCTTGTGTGTTTCTAAGCGGTTAAACAGTAAAAGGTGATGGGTCTTCACAACTTTCATGGAAACGTTTATCCGACCTTACCAATGCTTGTGTGGGCATGAGTACATTCATAAGACCAGTGGGGCAACATCGGCGTTTCAGGCATCAAACACACAGCCGTTTAGTCCGCGAGGAGGCAATGGATGGTCCAAACTGCCACTTAAATCTCGCCGCTCAAACGCAATTTTGCAAGCCACGCACACAATACACCATCATAAGGACCGCTATGCCCAATGATCCCATCTGTATGATATCTTAGTGCTGGTGCATCCTCTAACTTTGCTTCCCTACCGTTTTGGAGTTGGGGGTTATTGCATTCGAGAGTAGTTCACAATTCATTTTCACACATAGGCGCTTGTGTGTTTCTAAGCCGGTTAAACAGTAAAAGGTGATGGGTCTTCACACTTTCATGGAAACGTTTATCCGACCTTACCAATGCTTGTGTGGGCATGAGTACATCATAAGGACAGTGGGGCAACATCGGTTTAGGCATCAAACACCAAGGTTTAGTCGCGAGAGGCATGAGATGTCCAAACTGCACTTATCTCGCGCTCAAACGCATTTTGCAGCCACGCACACAATAACCTCATAAGACGCTATTGCCCAATGATCCCTCTGTATGTATCTTGTGCTGGTGCACCTCTACTTGCTTCCCTACCGTTTTGGAGTTGGGGGGGTTATTGCATTCGAGAGTAGTTCACAATTCATTTTCACAATAGGCGCTTGTGTGTTTCTAAGCGGTTAAACAGTAAAAGGTGATGGGGTCTTCACAACTTTCATGGAAACGTTTATCCGACCTTACCAATGCTTGTGTGGCATGAGTACATCATAAGACAGTGGGGCAACATCGGTTTAGGCATCAAACACCAAGCGTTTAGTCGCGAGAGGCATGGATGTCCAAACTGCACTTATCTCGCGCTCAAACGCATTTTGCAGCCACGCCACACAATAACCTCATAAGACGCTATTGCCCAATGGATCCCTCTGTATGTATCTTGGTGCTGGTGCACCTCTACATTGCTTCCCTACCGTTTTGGAGTTGGGGGGTTATTGCATTCGAGAGTAGTTCACAATTCATTTTCAACAAATAGGCGCTTGTGTGTTTCTAAGCGGTTAAACAGTAAAAGGTGATGGGTCTTCACAACTTTCATGGAAACGTTTATCCGACCTTACCAATGCTTGTGTGGGCATGAGTACATCATAAGACAGTGGGGCAACATCGGTTTAGGCATCAAACACCAAGCGTTTAGTCGCGAGAGGCATGGATGTCCAAACTGCACTTATCTCGCGCTCAAACGCATTTTGCAGCCACGCACACAATAACCTCATAAGACGCTATTGCCCAATGATCCCTCTGTATGTATCTTGTGCTGGTGCACCTCTACTTGCTTCCCTACCGTTTTGGAGTTGGGGGGTTATTGCATTCGAGAGTAGTTCACAATTCATTTTCACAATAGGCGCTTGTGTGTTTCTAAGCGGTTAAACAGTAAAAGGTGATGGGTCTTCACAACTTTCATGGAAACGTTTATCCGACCTTACCAATGCTTGTGTGGGCATGAGTACATCATAAGACAGTGGGGCAACATCGGTTTAGGCATCAAACACCAAGCGTTTAGTCGCGAGAGGCATGGATGTCCAAACTGCACTTATCTCGCGCTCAAACGCATTTTGCAGCCACGCACACAATAACCTCATAAGACGCTATTGCCCAATGATCCCTCTGTATGTATCTTGTGCTGGTGCACCTCTACTTGCTTCCCTACCGTTTTGGAGTTGGGGGGTTATTGCATTCGAGAGTAGTTCACCAAATTCATTTTCACAATAGGCGCTTGTGTGCTAAGCGGTTTCTATGAGGTGATGGTCTTTCTGGTATCGATTCATGCTTGTGTCGATGCATAAGAGCAGTGGATCACATTGGTTCACCATCCCAAGCGTTTAGTCTTCTTGGATGTAAACTGCACTTATCTCCGTCTAATGCATTTTGCAAGCCCAACCTCTAAGACGTATATAAATGATTCCTATGAATGTTGTGCAACCTCACCTTTTACGTTTAACCGTTTAGAAAACACAAGCGCCCATTCATTTGACAATTAACGTGGAATTTCTAAGAAAGCAAAAACCCCCCAACTCCAAAACGGTAGGGAAGTATAGGTGCACCAGCACAAGATACATACAGAGGGATCATTGATCATCAAACACCAAGCGTTTAGTCGCGAGAGGCATGGATGTCCAAACTGCACTTATCTCGCGCTCAAACGCATTTTGCAGCCACGCACACAATAACCTCATAAGACGCTATTGCCCAATGATCCCTCTGTATGTATCTTGTGCTGTTGCACCTCTACTTGCTTCCCTACCGTTTTGGAGTTGGGGGGTTATTGCATTCGAGAGTAGTTCACAATTCATTTTCACAATCGCTTGTGTGTTTGGCCCTGATTTTAGCCACAAAGTATCCTGCTTCAGCAGAGTAGGGAATGTTCTCACTGTTAACGGAGCCGTGTTCAGAATAGGGGGCTAAGATCCCGGGACTGTTGTCATTCTCATCCAGGATGAATACATTGACTGTCACGTTGCTGCTTAGTGGAGGAACACCAGAGTCTGTGGCCTGCACTATACATTTGAAAGCCTTCAGCTCCTCATAGTTAAACGACTGAAGGCTGATTATTTCGCCGGTCTCTGCGTTAATGCTTACCATTGAGTTAATCTGCATCGAGTTAGTATTGGCGTTAAAAAGTGCATAGCCCACGTGTCCATTTTGAACGACATCAGCATCAGCTGCAGACACAGTCTTAATGACCGCTCCTACCTGGCTGTTTTCTTTTAAGTATACATTCATAACTTCGTCCGTAAAGTTAGGTGCATTGTCATTAACATCAGCAACTTGTATGAAAATAGTGGTTGTGCTGGAAAGCGGAGGGGTTCCCTCGTCCCGAGCTGTAATTGTCACGTTATATTGCGACGTACTCTCTCTGTCAAGAGGCCCATCTACCACAAAGGAATAGTAGTTCTTATAGTTGCTTTCTATTCTGAATGGCACATCGTTTGCTATCTCGCATCTAACTTCCCCGTTTCGACCGCCGTCTTTGTCGAGAACGGACACGAGCGCAATAGCGGTGCCCACTTTAGCGTCCTCTTTCACCGTGCCTAGTAGTGACGTCACAGTGATCTCAGGAGCGTTGTCGTTCACGTCCACGACTTCCACAAGCACTTTGCAGTGCGTCGTCATGGGGGGCTGTCCTTTGTCTCTGGCCTCTGCCCGAATCTCATACGCTCTCCTGTCCTCAAAGTCAAATTTTCCTTTCACTGAAATCACGCCCGTTTCAGGGTCAACAATGAAATTGTCGAGGATGTGGTCTTGGTCTTTGCTACGGAGGGAATAAACGATTTCACTGTTTTGGCCTTCGTCCACATCCGTGGCATTTAAAGTAAAGACTGCCGTCCCAACGGGGGTATTCTCAAGCAGCCTCACCTTGTACAACGTCTTGCTGAATACTGGGGCGTTATCATTGTTGTCTAAAACATTAACTTCTATCTCTGACGTGCCTGACTTTGGCGGATTTCCCCCATCTACCGCGGTTAAAACCAAGTGTATGTGAGGCTGTTTCTCGCGATCTAACGGTTTCTGTAGCATTAACTCAGCAGACACGCTGTCGATTCCTTTGTGTGTGACAAGAGAGAAGTGTTCGTTTTGACTGAGCATGTATGTCGCGACGCTGTTTTTGCCTACATCCGCATCCGTTGCCTCAGATAACGCGAATTTAAGCCCTGGCAACGTGCTTTCTGCAATGTCCAGCATTTGAGTCGTTGACTTAAAAGACGGAGCATTATCATTAACATCTTTGATGTCTATTTCAACGCGGTAAAGCTTCAATGGGTCATTTATCACGGCCTCTAACCTCACGGTGCACTTTTGCTCCAGGGCGCAAAGCTCTTCTCGGTCTATTCGCTCGTTCACAAACAGAACACCAGTCTTCAGATTTACATCGAAATATTTTCTCTTGGAACCCGTCACAATCTGAAACATACGTGACTCCAGATCCTGGATATTTAGACTCAGATCCTTTGCGATATTCCCAACAGAAGTCCCGGGGGTTACCTCCTCGGAGACAGAGTAAGAGAGCTGGTCGGACACCGCTTCGCAGCAGCGATCCAGCAGCACAATCACCAGGCATGTCAGAAAAGACGCTCTGCTACTCCGTAAATACATATTTCCATTTGACAAGAACAAAGCGAAGAATAAAAGCTTAGTCCTTCCTTCGGTTAATCCAGGATATAAGAATTAAGCCGCGTCATTATAGGTTTCTCCTCCTTGGCAAAACGGACGTGTATCGTGTCTCTCGCTCTCTTGCTGTCTCTTTGTAATACAACGCAGGGAGTGAGTGAGGCAGCGACCGTCTGATTGTGGGAGGGACCTGCAGACGTCCATGTTGCGGTCTACAGTGTCACTACGTGGGGATCTGGACGAACTGCACCGGTCACCACAATAAAAAATTATAGCCTACACTCGACTATTCGGCAAATATACTGTGTATTTGATGCATATTTCATATATATTTCAAAAAATTACTAAATACGTAAATTACATAATAGCCTACATCACTAAAAAGAGGAATAAAACATACAACAAACAAGAGCAAAACATTAACTACTTAACTGATGTGTAAGTCATTGTTAAAGGACGGCTTCAGCACCATGGACATACCGCGGAAAGCCATGAGCGTCAAGGCGTCGGGTCACCGCCACAGACCACTTCAACTAACTACCATTCAGGTCACGATTCACAGTACAAGCCGATACGTGAGAATGCGTATTTCCAAGAATTATACAATGCGAACTATGTCACTGAATAACAATTAATCATTTAAAGAAGAACATCTGATGAGACTGCGTGAGACTGCACACCTCATTGTTCCACGTGTTCTGTCCATTCAATTGCTGCATCCGTACAATAAACCGGTTTGACATAATCAAACTATCTTTGTGTTGGAGGAGCGCAGGAAAAAAGCCACTTTAGTGTCGTGTGGTAAAAGCTACTGCCACAGTCAGGTTTACATTCTCGCAATTGGAGCTCCTCAACAATAACAACAATAATATTTTAAAAGATGTTCATATCTTACCTTTTCTTTATTTGGTAAAGTGCTGCTAAATGTCTCCCCTCCGTTTATACTGATCAGCTCTCCATCAACAGGCGGGAATTGAGCAGGAAACACTACTACGTCACTCTTCAGTGTGTCTGAGCTGAAACACACGTCATACTGCTGAGTAGATTTAGAGTTACCACGGTCTCCAGCGACACCACGTGTCTGTTAACATGCAGGTCATACATGTGGAGGCCGATATAAAAACCTGTCTGATAACCATGTATAAACTAAACTTGCCATTTCAAATAAAAATAAAAAACGGATAACAAAATATATCATTAAATACAAACAGACGTTAGCAAGCGTGTGTGTTTTGCTATGGGTTGATGTCTGACTTGTATGAATTGGAATTGTATCGGATCCACAAGCAAAGCGGCTTAAACGTGTTAAGTGTAGGAACCAATTAGGTCTATGTAGAATTACACAACTCTAATGGGGAAATGGTTCAGTATTATTTTGCCCAGGTAAAGCATATTTACACTCTCCCATGGATATAGGCTTATTTCAGTTTTTATTGAAGTGTAAGAAGGGCAGCAGAGACATTATTATGATTATTATTATTATTATTATTATTATTATTATTATTATTATTATTATTATTATTATTATTATTATTATTATTCCTATTATTATTATTATTATTATTATTATTATTATTATTATTATTATTATTATTTATTATTATTAGTATTATTATTCCTATTATTATTATTAATAATAATAATAATAATAATAATACGTATAGCAGTAGTAGTAGAATTGTTGCTGCAGTTATTTACTAGCCGTTTTGGCGTTTGTAGGTCTATATAACAGTATGGAACCTAGCTAAAAATCTATTCAAATTGCGGCAGTATTATGCAAATAATTATGCAACAAAGCACTCAACAATGTCAAGTACTTCCTATGTTTTATTGTGTAGTACACTTCTCATTATCAAAAAGAATATGCACGAAACTGCTGATTTGTCTTTCTTGGCTATGTTTTCAGAACCATGGACAGCAAATAATCGTTTGAGATGAGGATGAACAATATCTACAACCTGAGAGTCAACATCAGCATAAGTAAACATGGAAACTAGTGTGTGTGTCTTACCTTCTCTGTATTTGTATTGTAGAGAACTTCTTGGGAAATGCTGCTATTATAACATGCAATGGTATGTGTGTGATTCTTACCTTTTCTTTATTTGGTAAAGTGCTGCCTAAATGTCTCCCCTCCGTTTATACTGATCAGCTCTCATCAACAGGCGGGAATTGAGCAGGAAACACTACTACGTCACTCTTCAGTGTGTCTGAGCTGAACACACGTCATACTGCTGAGTAGATTTAGAGTAAGACCAGCTCCCGTCAGGGTGGGTGGTGATCATTGGGGGCGCTGTACCTGCTGAAACTGTTGTCTGTCCGGTGGCATTTGACTGCTATTAAACCGATGAGACTCAGTAGGAAGATCACTGACACCGACGCAATGGCGATCAGCAGATACAGGTTTAAAGCAGAGAAGCTGTCCTCCTTTAGCGGTCTGAACTGAGTCTGAATGTCTCCTGTGTTTTTCAACCACAACCACATCAATAGACACAGTAGCTGTCAGGGAGGGCTCTCCGTTATCACACACCAACACCACCAACGGGTGAGTCTTCAGGTCATTGTCACTCATCCGTCTCTTAGTCCTGATCTCCCCGGTGCTGGTTCCCATCCGAAAGAGATTGGTTCCTTTGGGTTCCGAGATGTGATAAGAAAGCAGCGCATTGTAACCAGAGTCTGCGTCTACGGCCCTGATTTTAGCCACAAAGTATCCTGCTTCAGCAGAGTAGGGAATGTTCTCACTGTTAACGGAGCCGTGTTCAGAATAGGGGGCTAAGATCCCGGGACTGTTGTCATTCTCATCCAGGATGAAACATTGACTGTCACGTTGCTGCTTAGTGGAGGAACACCAGAGTCCGTAGCTTGAATTTTGAACTCGAATGTGTTTTAACTCCTCAAAGTTGAAAGACTGTAAGCTCACTATCTCTCCGGTCTCGCGTTAATGTTCACCATCGTTGAATATCTCGAGTTACTGTTTCCGCCTAAAAATGAATATCTCACTTCACTATTTTCACTGACATCAACATCAGTTGCTGATACTTTTTCAATAAACCGCACCAGAAACGGTGTTTTCTTTCACATACACATTAATGCTGGGGGCGGAGAACCGAGGCGCATTGTCGTTGACATCAGACAACTGCACCAAGATCGCCTTTGTCGTCTGAAGAGACGGAGAGCCTTCGTCGGTGGCGGTGACACTTATATTGTACTCGGAAGTCGTCTCTCTGTCGAGAGGCCCGTCGACCACCAACGAATAATAGTTCTTATAGTTAGTCTCCAATTTGAACGGTACAGTGTTCGTGATGTCACACTTCACCATGGCATTGTTTCCACTGTCCTTGTCGAGCACAGACACCAGGGCGATCGCTGTGCCTACTTTAGCGTCTTCTTTTACTTCGTTCACAAGCGACGTCAACGTGATCTCAGGCGCATTGTCATTCATGTCCACTATTTCTATTAACACTTTACAATGAGCGACCACCGGGGGCTGCCCTTTGTCAGTAGCCTGGGCTCGAATTTCAAACGCAGAATATCTTTCAAAGTCAATGTTAGCTTTAACTGTAATGTCGCCTGTGTGTGCGTCGATATTAAACATGTCCATTATATGAGCATTTTTATTTTTACTAATTGAGAAAACAATTTCCCCATTTGTACCTTCGTCTACATCGGTTGCATTCAAAGTAAGGACAGTAGTGCCGATTGGTGAATTTTCGAAGAGACGTGTTTTATATAATGGAACACTAAAGACAGGAGCGTTGTCATTAATATCTAAAACATTAATTATTATTTCGAGGCTACCTGTTTTTTGGGGCGTACCTCCGTCCAATGCAGTCACCCTTAATTTCACCAGAGCTTCTTTCTCCCTGTCTAACGCTTTCTGCAAGACTAGCTCTGCAGAAACACTCCCTCCCTCTTTGTGCACATCCAACGAAAAATATTCATTGGGGCTCAGCCTATATGAGTTGACGCCATTCTTCCCTACGTCCAAATCAGACGCGTCTAATAATGGGAATTTAACTCCCGGTATTGTGTTTTCCGCTATATTTATAGTTTGGGATTCAGCCCGAAAAGATGGTGCATTGTCATTTACATCCGTGATTACTACTTCCACACGATAAAGCTTTAGCGGGTTGTCTATCACGGCTTCAACACTGACCGTACATTTAGGTTCCTCTGCGCACAGTTCCTCTCTGTCTATTCTCTCGTTTACATACAGGACGCCAGTCCTGACGTCTACGTCAAAATATTTAATTTTTGATCCAGTAACGATCCGAAACACACGAGACTCCAGTTCCTGAACACTGAGGTTTAGATCCTTAGCGATGTTCCCCACAGAAGTCCGCGGGTTTACCTCCTCTAAGACGGAATAGGACAACTGTCCGTGCGCCGCTTCCCAATAACATTCCAGCAGCACAATAAATAGATATGTCACGGTGGAGCTCCAACTCCCGGGAAAATGCATCATTCGTTACAGCGCAAAATGACCGTATACTGTATATCCAAATCCAGTTCCAACACACATATCCAGCTCAATGCTCGGCGAAAACCACAATTAAGGAACAATGACACACAAACATGAGCCCGTTGTGTCTCCGCCTGATCCCCTTTGTGCCAAAGCCCCACGGCGCATGTGCAGAGCATCAGATTCAGGGAGGAGAGTCTGGCCTAATATCAGGGTTGCAATATCATGGTCTAAAGTGACGCCACGTGGTGATAGGCCCCAAGTACACGGTAATAGAGGTGTTATGTAGCAGTACTAGTCGGCCAGGTTGCAGTATTGGCAATATCAATATTATTATCAATATAATTATCTGGCAGGATAAAAATGTTTGGAATGTATGGAAATATATGGAATGTATGGAATGCATGGAATATAGTGTGTTATGTGAAACACATGGATGTACGAACTATAGTACAAACGAATGAAACTTCTAACATGAAAGATGATGGATATTAATGAAAACGGGAGGAGAAGAGGGGGAAATAGAAGTAGGAGCAGGATAGGAAGTTGAGAAGGTGAGCAAAGTTCAGCACCATGGACAACTGTTCACACCTAAGTAAGCCTCGTACACAGTATAACAAGCACATATTATAAATTACTCTTACCTTCTCTGTATTTGGTAGAGTCTGAAGCTGCATTAGCACAATAATCAAAAAGGTTGTATTGTATGCTGCTATTATTATCTGCTATTATAACATGCAATGGTATGTTTGTGATTTCTTACCTTTTCTTTATTTGGTAAAGTGCTGCTAAACGTTTCCCCTCCATTTATACTGATCAGCTCTCCATCAACAGGCGGGAATTGAGCAGGAAACACTACTACGTCACTCTTCAGTGTGTCTGAGCTGAAACACACGTCATACTGCTGAGTAGATTTAGAGTAAGACCAGCTCCCGTCAGGGTGGGTGGTGATCATTGGGGCGCTGTACCTGCTGAAACTGTTGTCTGTCCGGTGGCATTTGACTGCTATTAAACCGATGAGACTCAGTAGGAAGATCACTGACACCGACGCAATGGCGATCAGCAGATACAGGTTTAAAGCAGAGAAGCTGTCCTCCTTTAGCGGTCTGAACTGAGTCTGAATGTCTCCTGTGTTTTCAACCACAACCACATCAATAGACACAGTAGCTGTCAGGGAGGGCTCTCCGTTATCACACACCAACACCACCAACGGGTGAGTCTTCAGGTCATTGTCACTCATCCGTCTCTTAGTCCTGATCTCCCCGGTGCTGGTTCCCATCCGAAAGAGATTGGTTCCTTTGGGTTCCGAGATGTGATAAGAAAGCAGCGCATTGTAACCAGAGTCTGCGTCTACGGCCCTGATTTTAGCCACAAAGTATCCTGCTTCAGCAGAGTAGGGAATGTTCTCACTGTTAACGGAGCCGTGTTCAGAATAGGGGGCTAAGATCCCGGGACTGTTGTCATTCTCATCCAGAATACACACGTTTACAGTCACGTTACTGCTAAGCGGGGGCACTCCAGAGTCTGTGGCCTGAACTTTGAACTGAAAGGATTTTAGTTCCTCATAGTTAAATGATTGAAGGGTTAACACTTCTCCAGTTTCTGAATTAATATTCATCATTGAAGAAAGCGGCAGAGATGAACTACTGCTCGGCAAAAACGAATATTTCACTTGACCGTTTTGCTCGACGTCAGCATCAACCGCAGTCACCGTCCTGACAACGACCCCCACTGGGCCGTTCTCTCTGACGTACTCATTCAGCACGGGCTCCGCGAAGCGCGGCTCGTTGTCGTTGACGTCAGAAACGTGAACAGTGACGACAGCAGTGCCCGAGAGAGGCGGCGACCCTTCATCCGTTGCAACAATAGTCACCGTGTACTGGGCGACCGTCTCTCTGTCAAGAGGCCCGTTAACGACTAAAGAATAATAGTTTTTGTAGTTCGTTTGAAGTTTAAAAGGCGGGTCATTGGCGATAACCGCCTTCACCACACCGTTTATTCCATCGTCTTCGTCAAGAACGGAGACCAGAGCAATAGCGGTGCCTATTTTAGCGTCTTCCTTCACGGCGTTCATTAGTGACGTCACAGTGATCTGCGGAGCGTTGTCGTTGAGGTCCACTACTTCTACAAGTACTTTACAGTGAGCTGACATCGGAGGCTGGCCTCTGTCGCTGGCCTGGGCGTGGATCTCAAAGGCAGAGTTTTGTTCAAAGTCAATTGGACCTTTGATTGATATTGCGCCGCTTTTAGAATCAATATCAAATAAATTAAAGATATGATCCTGACCTTTACTCCTGAGAGAATATTCTACTTCGCCATTAACACCTTCATCGGCGTCTGTTGCTTCTAGGATGACCACTGTCGTCCCTGCAGGCGCATTTTCCATAAGTTGTGTTTTGTACAGCGATTTACTGAATACTGGATGATTATCGTTGTTGTCTAAAACATTAATATGAATTTGTGACGTCCCTGTCTTAGGAGGATTTCCTCCATCTACTGCCGTCAACGTGAGCTTAATTAAAGCCTGTTTCTCTCGGTCCAGAGCCTTCTGTAGTAGTAACTCAGCAGATGGACTGTCTGCCCCTTTATGAATATCTAAAGAAAAATAATCATTTTGACTTAGCTTGTATGTATTCACGCCATTCGTGCCAATGTCTAAATCTGACGCATCGACAAGTCCGAATTTTATTCCTGGGAAAGTACTCTCGGCAATGTTAAGGGTCTGGAACATCTCTGTAAAAAACGGTGCATTATCATTAATGTCCAGAATATTCACTTCTAATCGATGGAGTTCTAGAGGGTCATTGATAACGGCCTCTACGTTTACGGTGCATTTCTTAGCTTTCGCGCACAGCTCCTCCCTGTCGATGCGTTCATTGACAAAGAGAACACCCGTCTTTAAATCCACCTCGAAATACTTTTTCTTTGAACCAGTGACGATTTGAAACCGACGCGAATCCAACTGCTGCAGGTTAAGGTTGAGATCCTTAGCGAGGTTTCCAATAGACGTCCCGTGGTTGGCCTCTTCAGAGACGGAGTAGGAGAGCTGTCCGGACGCTGCTTTACAATAGAAATCCAGCAACACAAGCGCTATGCATACGCCAACGGAGCCATGTCGAACCGATACAGACATAGTTCCATCCGACACGAGCAGAACATCAACACCTGATGAATCCTCCCAAGTAATCCAGGATGAGAAAATAAATCCAACGATTGTAAATACCCTGACTAGTATCTATAGTGAAATTATGGAAGTGGACGCCATGCAGTTCATTCTCCTTCTGCGTTCCTGGTAACAAAGCCCAGAGAGTCGTCGTCAGCCGGGGAGTGGCCTCGACCCGTTCGGATTATGAAACATGTTGTGGTCTATAACTCCTCCTTGTGGTCATCTGGTGGAAGTGCATCGAACGTTCCCAGTTCTGATATTCTAATTCTAATTTAAAATACCACACTTCTAATTCAGTTGAGACTCAATACAAACAGTAGTGACATTGTCACTAAGCAACTGCCATCGCCAAACAACGAAATGCTGCACTGAATATATTCTCGAAGAGGCCTGTCCGAAAAAAACATTCTATCACCATGAGAAGTTAGCTCACCACTGTTTCTTAAACCGTGTTTGACTGAACTCACGGCCCACAACCTGCAGCAGCAGAAAGAACACATTCAACTGGTCTAGGACCAGCTGGTTCAGAACCATGGACAGCGGGACACCAGAGACCGCAGGGGTGGAGAGCCAACACCCTCCTGCATGTCACGTGTATCTGGCCAGTGGACAGACAGCTTTATGGTATAGCAACGTCCTCTTGGCCAGCTTCTATCACTGCAATCATGGTGAATGTGGAAGTCAAAGTTACATTAAAAAGCTTTTCCAGACAATTAAAGTGGCCCTTGTATACCAATACACTAAAACAGAGTTTATTTCCGCAGGCCATCGTGACTGTGAACTCACCAGGGCCTCCAACTGCCCCTCCCATGCACACACTCACATAGATACATGCACTCTGTGAACACTGACTTTAGCAGAATAATAAGAATAATAAGAGTGTCTTATATGATTGACTGTTGGTTGGATTTGGAAAATGTTTAACTTCTACATAAGTCACCATTGGATGAGAACAGAACAGGCTAATGTTGAAGCTGCATTACCACAATAATCAAAAAGGTTGTATTGGAGAGAACTCTTGGGAAATGCTGCTATTATAACATGCAATGGTATGTGTGTGATTCTTACCTTTTCTTTATTTGGTAAAGTGCTGCTAAATGTCTCCCCTCCGTTTATACTGATCAGCTCTCCATCAACAGGCGGGAATTGAGCAGGAAACACTACTACGTCACTCTTCAGTGTGTCTGAGCTGAAACACACGTCATACTGCTGAGTAGATTTAGAGTAAGACCAGCTCCCGTCAGGGTGGGTGGTGATCATTGGGGCGCTGTACCTGCTGAAACTGTTGTCTGTCCGGTGGCATTTGACTGCTATTAAACCGATGAGACTCAGTAGGAAGATCACTGACACCGACGCAATGGCGATCAGCAGATACAGGTTTAAAGCAGAGAAGCTGTCCTCCTTTAGCGGTCTGAACTGAGTCTGAATGTCTCCTGTGTTTTCAACCACAACCACATCAATAGACACAGTAGCTGTCAGGGAGGGCTCTCCGTTATCACACACCAACACCACCAACGGGTGAGTCTTCAGGTCATTGTCACTCATCCGTCTCTTAGTCCTGATCTCCCCGGTGCTGGTTCCCATCCGAAAGAGATTGGTTCCTTTGGGTTCCGAGATGTGATAAGAAAGCAGCGCATTGTAACCAGAGTCTGCGTCTACGGCCCTGATTTTAGCCACAAAGTATCCTGCTTCAGCAGAGTAGGGAATGTTCTCACTGTTAACGGAGCCGTGTTCAGAATAGGGGGCTAAGATCCCGGGACTGTTGTCATTCTCATCCAGGATACAAACGTTAACTGTGGTGTTGCCTCTCAGTGAAGGAACTCCAGAATCTGTGCCCTGAACTTTAAACTGAAACGTTTTCATTTCTTCATAATTAAAGGTTTGAAGGCAAACTATTTCACCAGTCTCTGGGTTGATATTAACCATTGATAACACTGGCATGTTACTCACGTTATTAATTATACTGTAAGTTACTTTTGCATTTTCACTTAAATCTGCATCAGTAGCAGTTACTGTATGAATGACTTGACCGGTCGGGCTGTTTTCTTTGACATAAATATTAATGACCGGATAAGGAAAACGTGGTGGATTGTCATTAACATCAGACACGTGGACGGTGATCACATTGTTACTAGAGAGAGGCGGAGTCCCTTCGTCTGTAGCTGTGATAGTGACGTCATACTGAGAGACACTCTCTCTATCAAGAGGCCCGTCAACCAATAAAGAATAATAATTATTGTAATTTAACTTCAGTTTGAAAGGCACAGAGCCAGTTATTTTACAATTCGCATGTCCATTTTTGCCGCCGTCTATGTCTGTTACAGTAACTAAAGCAACGACTGTGCCTAATTCAGCGTCCTCTTTAACATCATTCATAAGTGATGAGACAACTATTTCTGGTACATTATCATTTGTATCGATCACCTCTATCAAAACCTTGCCATGTCCAATACGAGGAGGTGTACCTTTATCTTTCACTTGGACACGAATCTCATAAGCTTGTTTTTCTTCAAATCAATGTTTGATTTTACTGTGATAACTCCGGTCTCTGCGTTAAGGGAGAATTTGTCACTTGGGTCTACGCGCCCCTTTGCTGCAAACGAATACACAAGCTCACTATTAACTCCGTCATCCAAGTCAGTAGCGCTAAGCGTTAACAGCGTGGTTCCAATTTCAGCATTTTCAATAATCTGCGCTTTGTAGAGAGGTTGACTGAATAAAGGGGCATTATCATTTACATCAATTACATTAACAATTATTTGCAGGGTCCCTGATCTGGGAGGTTTACCACCGTCTACAGCGGTAAGAGTTAGTGTGATTACGGCCTGTTTCTCTCGGTCTAATGATTTCTGCAACACCAACTCAGCAGAGAGACCGTCTTCGCTGTTTTGCACATCTATTGTGAAATGTTCATTTTGGCTTAATTTGTAAGCCTTTACTACGTTGCTGCCATGTCTGCGTCGTGAGCAGTGGGCAATGGATACCTCTCCCCTGGATACGTTGACTCATACATATCTATTATCTTAATGTCATCCATAAACGACGGTGAATTGTCATTTACATCCAGAATATCAATTTCTATTCTGCGAAGGTCCCGTGGATGACTCAACATGGCCTCTAGGTTTAAAGAGCACTTTACCGTATTAGGACAAAGCTCCTCTCGGTCTATCCTCTCGTTAACATACAGAAATCCACTTTTTAAATCAGCCTGGAAATACAACATCTTGTAACCCGAATTGATTTCAAGATTCCTTGATTGCAATTGTTGAAGATTGAGGTTTAAATCTTTGGCGAGGTTCCCGACCACCGTTCCTTTGTCCACCTCTTCGGAAACAGAGTATGATATCTGAGCACCGGACCATTCACAGGAACAAAGCAGAACGCAGAGTACAATCCACACATGATCGCTTTGTTGCCAAGCAGCCATCGCCGAAATATCAAAAGAGACGAATCCTAGATCCACCAAACATGAGGAATATCCAAACGTATGTCAAGATCCAACCCTCCTCGCTACGACTCCATCCGACTGTTTCCTCTAAAGCCTCCAGACTGATGTCGTTGTTCTATCAGAGGAGGAGTCTCCCGCGTGTAGACGTTACCACGGTCTCCAGCGACACCACGTGTCTGTTAACATGCAGGTCATACATGTGGAGGCCGATATAAAAACCTGTCTGATAACCATGTATAAACTAACAGTGCCATTTTAAATATATGATTTGTATGAATTGGAATTGTATCGGATCCACAAGCAAAGCGGCTTAAACGTGTGAAGTGTAGGAACCAATTAGGTCTATGTAGAATTACACAACTCTAATGGGGAAATGGTCTCTGTAAAAATGGCTGAGTATTATTATTATTATTATTGTTATTATTATTGTTATTATTATTATTATTATTATTATTATTATTATTATTATTATTATTATTATTATTATTATTATTATTATCAGTCGTAATAATCGTAGTGGAATTGTTGCTGCAGTTATTTACTAGCCGTTTTGGCGTTTGTAGGTCTATATAACAGTATGGAACCTAGCTAAAAATCTATTCAAATTGCGGCAGTATTATGCAAATAATTATGCAACAAAGCACTCAACAATGTCAAGTACTTCCTATGTTTTATTGTGTAGTACACTTCTCATTATCAAAAAGAATATGCACGAAACTGCTGTATTTGTCTTTCTTGGCTATGTTTTCAGAACCATGGACAGCAAATAATCGTTTGAGATGAGGATGAACAATATCTACAACCTGAGAGTCAACATCAGCATAAGTAAACATGGAAACGTATTGTGTGTGTCTTACCTTCTCTGTATTTGTATTGTAGAGAACTCTTGGGAAATGCTGCTATTATAACATGCAATGGTATGTGTGTGATTCTTACCTTTTCTTTATTTGGTAAAGTGCTGCTAAATGTCTCCCCTCCGTTTATACTGATCAGCTCTCCATCAACAGGCGGGAATTGAGCAGGAAACACTACTACGTCACTCTTCAGTGTGTCTGAGCTGAAACACACGTCATACTGCTGAGTAGATTTAGAGTAAGACCAGCTCCCGTCAGGGTGGGTGGTGATCATTGGGGCGCTGTACCTGCTGAAACTGTTGTCTGTCCGGTGGCATTTGACTGCTATTAAACCGATGAGACTCAGTAGGAAGATCACTGACACCGACGCAATGGCGATCAGCAGATACAGGTTTAAAGCAGAGAAGCTGTCCTCCTTTAGCGGTCTGAACTGAGTCTGAATGTCTCCTGTGTTTTCAACCACAACCACGTCAATAGACACAGTAGCTGTCAGGGAGGGCTCTCCGTTATCACACACCAACACCACCAACGGGTGAGTCTTCAGGTCATTGTCACTCATCCGTCTCTTAGTCCTGATCTCCCCGGTGCTGGTTCCCATCCGAAAGAGATTGGTTCCTTTGGGTTCCGAGATGTGATAAGAAAGCAGCGCATTGTAACCAGAGTCTGCGTCTACGGCCCTGATTTTAGCCACAAAGTATCCTGCTTCAGCAGAGTAGGGAATGTTCTCACTGTTAACGGAGCCGTGTTCAGAATAGGGGGCTAAGATCCCGGGACTGTTGTCATTCTCATCCAGGATACACACGTTTACAGTCACGTTACTGCTAAGCGGGGGCACTCCAGAGTCTGTGGCCTGAACTTTGAACTGAAACGATTTTAGTTCCTCAAGTTAATGATTGAAGGTTAACAATCTCTCCGGTCTCGGCGTTAATGTTCACCATCGTTGAATATCTCGAGTTACTGTTTCCGCCTAAAAATGAATATCTCACTTCACTATTTTCACTGACATCAACATCGTTGCTGATAACTTTTTCAATAACCGCACCAGAAACGGTGTTTTCTTTCACATACACATTAATGCTGGGGGCGGAGAACCGAGGCGCATTGTCGTTGACATCAGACAACTGCCACCAAGATCGCCTTTGTCGTCTGAAGAGACGGAGAGCCTTCGTCGGTGGCGGTGACACTTATATTGTACTCGGAAGTCGTCTCTCTGTCGAGAGGCCCGTCGACCACCAACGAATAATAGTTCTTATAGTTTAGTCTCCAATTTGAACGGTACAGTGTTCGTGATGTCCACTTCACCATGGCATTGTTTCCAGCTGTCCTTGTCGAGCACAGACACAGGGCGATCGCTGTGCCTACTTTAGCGTCTTCTTTTACTTCGTTCACAAGCGACGTCAACGTGATCTCAGGCGCATTGTCATTCATGTCCACGTATTTCTATTAACACTTTACAATGAGCGACCACCGGGGGGCTGCCCCTTTGTCAGTAGCCTGGGGCTCGAATTTTCAAACGCAGAATATCTTTCAAAGTCAATGTTAGCTTTAACTGTAATGTCGCCTGTGTGTGCGTCGATATTAAACATGTCCATTATATGAGCATTTTTTATTTTTACTAATTGAGAAAACAATTTCCCATTTGTACCTTCGTCTACATCGGTTGCATTCAAAGTAAGGACAGTAGTGCCGATTGGTGAATTTTCAAGAGTGTTCCATTATATAAAACACGTCTCTTCGAAAATTCACCAATCGGCACTACTGTCCTTACTTTGAATGCAACCGATGTAGACGAAGGTACAAATGGGAAATTGTTTTCTCAATTAGTAAAAATAAAAATGCTCATATAATGGACATGTTTAATATCGACGCACACACAGGCGACATTACAGTTAAAGCTAACATTGACTTTGAAAGATATTCTGCGTTTGAAATTCGAGCCCAGGCTACTGACAAAGGGCAGCCCCCGGTGGTCGCTCATTGTAAAGTGTTAATAGAAATAGTGGACATGAATGACAATGCGCCTGAGATCACGTTGACGTCGCTTGTGAACGAAGTAAAAGAAGACGCTAAAGTAGGCACAGCGATCGCCCTGGTGTCTGTGCTCGACAAGGACAGTGGAAACAATGCCATGGTGAAGTGCGACATCACGAACACTGTACCGTTCAAATTGGAGACTAACTATAAGAACTATTATTCGTTGGTGGTCGACGGGCCTCTCGACAGAGAGACGACTTCCGAGTACAATATAAGTGTCACCGCCACCGACGAAGGCCTCCGTCTCTTCAGACGACAAAGGCGATCTTGGTGCAGTTGTCTGATGTCAACGACAATGCGCCTCGGTTCTCCGCCCCCAGCATTAATGTGTATGTGAAAGAAAACACCGTTTCTGGTGCGGTTATTGAAAAAGTATCAGCAACTGATGTTGATGTCAGTGAAAATAGTGAAGTGAGATATTCATTTTTAGGCGGAAACAGTAACTCGAGATATTCAACGATGGTGAACATTAACGCCGAGACCGGAGAAATAGTGAGCTTACAGTCTTTCAACTTTGAGGAGTTAAACACATTCGAGTTCAAAATTCAAGCTACGGACTCTGGTGTTCCTCCACTAAGCAGCAACGTGACAGTCAATGTTTTCATCCTGGATGAGAATGACAACAGTCCCGGGATCTTAGCCCCCTATTCTGAACACGGCTCCGTTAACAGTGAGAACATTCCCTACTCTGCTGAAGCAGGATACTTTGTGGCTAAAATCAGGGCCGTAGACGCAGACTCTGGTTACAATGCGCTGCTTTCTTATCACATCTCGGAACCCAAAGGAACCAATCTCTTTCGGATGGGAACCAGCACCGGGGAGATCAGGACTAAGAGACGGATGAGTGACAATGACCTGAAGACTCACCCGTTGGTGGTGTTGGTGTGTGATAACGGAGAGCCCTCCCTGACAGCTACTGTGTCTATTGACGTGGTTGTGGTTGAAAACACAGGAGACATTCAGACTCAGTTCAGACCGCTAAAGGAGGACAGCTTCTCTGCTTTAAACCTGTATCTGCTGATCGCCATTGCGTCGGTGTCAGTGATCTTCCTACTGAGTCTCATCGGTTTAATAGCAGTCAAATGCCACCGGACAGACAACAGTTTCAGCAGGTACAGCGCCCCAATGATCACCACCCACCCTGACGGGAGCTGGTCTTACTCTAAATCTACTCAGCAGTATGACGTGTGTTTCAGCTCAGACACACTGAAGAGTGACGTAGTAGTGTTTCCTGCTCAATTCCCGCCTGTTGATGGAGAGCTGATCAGTATAAACGGAGGGGAGACATTTAGCAGCACTTTACCAAATAAAGAAAAGGTAAGAATCACACACATACCATTGCATGTTATAATAGCAGCATTTCCCAAGAGTTCTCTACAATACAAATACAGAGAAGGTAAGACACACACAATACGTTTCCATGTTTACTTATGCTGATGTTGACTCAGGTTGTAGATATTGTTCATCCTCATCTCAAACGATTATTTGCTGTCCATGGTTCTGAAAACATAGCCAAGAAAGACAAATACAGCAGTTTCGTGCATATTCTTTTTGATAATGAGAAGTGTACTACACAATAAAACATAGGAAGTACTTGACATTGTTGAGTGCTTTGTTGCATAATTATTTGCATAATACTGCCGCAATTTGAATAGATTTTTAGCTAGGTTCCATACTGTTATATAGACCTACAAACGCCAAAACGGCTAGTAAATAACTGCAGCAACAATTCCACTACGATTATTACGACTGATAATAATAATAATAATAATAATAATAAGAACAATAATAATAATAATAATAATAACAATAAAATAACAATAATAATAACAATAATAATAATACTCAGCCATTTTTACAGAGACCATTTCCCCATTAGAGTTGTGTAATTCTACATAGACCTAATTGGTTCCTACACTTAACACGTTTAAGCCGCTTTGCTTGTGGATCCGATACAATTCCAATTCATACAAGTCATATATTTAAAATGGCACTGTTAGTTTATACATGGTTATCAGACAGGTTTTTATATCGGCCTCCACATGTATGACCTGCATGTTAACAGACACGTGGTGTCGCTGGAGACCGTGGTAACGTCTACACGCGGGAGACTCCTCCTCTGATAGAACAACGACATCAGTCTGGAGGCTTTAGAGGAAACAGTCGGATGGAGTCGTAGCGAGGAGGGTTGGATCTTGACATACGTTTGGATATTCCTCATGTTTGGTGGATCTAGGATTCGTCTCTTTTGATATTTCGGCGATGGCTGCTTGGCAACAAAGCGATCATGTGTGGATTGTACTCTGCGTTCTGCTTTGTTCCTGTGAATGGTCCGGTGCTCAGATATCATACTCTGTTTCCGAAGAGGTGGACAAAGGAACGGTGGTCGGGAACCTCGCCAAAGATTTAAACCTCAATCTTCAACAATTGCAATCAAGGAATCTTGAAATCAATTCGGGTTACAAGATGTTGTATTTCCAGGCTGATTTAAAAAGTGGATTTCTGTATGTTAACGAGAGGATAGACCGAGAGGAGCTTTGTCCTGATACGGTAAAGTGCTCTTTAAACCTAGAGGCCATGTTGAGTCATCCACGGGACCTTCGTAGAATAGAGATTGATATTCTGGATGTAAATGACAATTCACCATCGTTTATGGAGGAAGTTAAGATCATTGAGATGTCCGAGTCGTCATTTTCTGGGGACAGGTATCCTTTGCCAACTGCTCATGACGCAGACATAGGCAGTAACTCGTTAAAGGCTTACAAATTGAGTGCAAATGAACATTTCTCATTAGATGTGCAAAACAGCGAAGACGGTCTGTCTGCTGAGTTGGTGTTGCAGAAATCATTAGACCGAGAGAAACAGGCCGTAATCACACTAACTCTTACCGCTGTAGACGGTGGTAAACCTCCCAGATCAGGGACACTGCAAATAATTGTTAATGTAATTGATGTAAATGATAATGCCCCTTTGTTCAGTCAACCTCTCTACAAAGGGCAGATCATTGAAAATGCTGAAATTGGAACCACGTTATTAACGCTAGCGCTACTGACTTGGATGACGGAGTTAATAGTGAGCTTGTGTATTCGTTTGCAGCAAAGGGGCGAGTAGACCCCAGTGAGAAATTCTCCCTTAACGCAGAGACCGGAGTTATCACAGTAAAATCAAACATTGACTTTGAAGAAAAACAAGCTTATGACATCCGTGTTCAAGCTAAAGATAAGGGTGCGGCTCCTCGCATTGGACACGGAAAGGTTTTGGTAGAGGTGATCGACGTAAATGATAATTTACCAGAAATTGTTGTCTCATCACTTATGAATCAGGTTAAAGAGGACGCTGAATTAGGCACAGTCGTTGCTTTAGTTACTGTAACAGACATAGACGGCGGCAAAAATGGGCATGCGAATTGCAGAATCAGTGGCTCTGTGCCTTTCAAACTCAAATTAAATTACAATAATTATTATTCTTTATTGGTTGACGGGCCTCTTGATAGAGAGAGTGTCTCTCAGTATGACGTCACTATCACAGCTACAGACGAAGGGACTCCGCCTCTCTCTAGTAACAATGTGATCACCGTCCACGTGTCTGATGTTAATGACAATCCACCACGTTTTCCTTATCCGGTCATTAATATTTATGTCAAAGAAAACAGCCCGACCGGTCAAGTCATTCATACAGTAACCGCTACTGATGCAGATGTAAGTGAAAATGCTAAAGTAACGTACAGTATCATTAATAACGTGAGTAACATGCCAGTGTTATCAATGGTTAATATCAACCCAGAGACTGGTGAAATAGTTTGCCTTCAAACCTTTAATTATGAAGAAATTAAAACGTTTCAGTTTAAAGTTCAGGGCACAGATTCTGGAGTTCCTTCACTGAGAGGCAACACCACAGTTAACGTTTGTATCCTGGATGAGAACGACAACAGTCCCGGGATCTTAGCCCCCTATTCTGAACACGGCTCCGTTAACAGTGAGAACATTCCCTACTCTGCTGAAGCAGGATACTTTGTGGCTAAAATCAGGGCCGTAGACGCAGACTCTGGTTACAATGCGCTGCTTTCTTATCACATCTCGGAACCCAAAGGAACCAATCTCTTTCGGATGGGAACCAGCACCGGGGAGATCAGGACTAAGAGACGGATGAGTGACAATGACCTGAAGACTCACCCGTTGGTGGTGTTGGTGTGTGATAACGGAGAGCCCTCCCTGACAGCTACTGTGTCTATTGATGTGGTTGTGGTTGAAAACACAGGAGACATTCAGACTCAGTTCAGACCGCTAAAGGAGGACAGCTTCTCTGCTTTAAACCTGTATCTGCTGATCGCCATTGCGTCGGTGTCAGTGATCTTCCTACTGAGTCTCATCGGTTTAATAGCAGTCAAATGCCACCGGACAGACAACAGTTTCAGCAGGTACAGCGCCCCAATGATCACCACCCACCCTGACGGGAGCTGGTCTTACTCTAAATCTACTCAGCAGTATGACGTGTGTTTCAGCTCAGACACACTGAAGAGTGACGTAGTAGTGTTTCCTGCTCAATTCCCGCCTGTTGATGGAGAGCTGATCAGTATAAATGGAGGGGAAACGTTTAGCAGCACTTTACCAAATAAAGAAAAGGTAAGAAATCACACACATACCATTGCATGTTATAATAGCAGCATTTCCCAAGAGTTCTCTACAATACAACCTGTTTGATTATTGTGCTAATGTAGCTTCAGCATTATCCTGTTCTGTTCTCATCCAATGGTGACGTGCAGGTGACTTATGTAGAAGTTAAACGTTTTTCACAACCAACAGTCAAGCATATAAGACACTCTTATTATTCTTATTATTCTGCTAAAGTCAGTGTTCACAGAGTGCATGTAACGATGTGAGTGTGTGCATAGGAGGGGCAGTTGGGGGCCCTGGTGAGTTCACAGTCACAATGGCCTGCGGAAATAAACTCTGTTTTAGTGTATAGGGCCACTTTAATTGCCTGGAAAAGCTTCTTAATGTAACTTTGACTTCCACATTCACCATGATTGCAGTGATAGAAGCTGGCCAAGAGGACGTTACTATACCATAAAGCTGTCTGTCCACTGGCCAGATACACGTGACATGCAGGAGGGTGTTGGCTCTCCACCCCTGCCTCTGGTGTCCCGCTGTCCATGGTTCTGAACCAGCTGGTCCTAGACCAGTTGAATGTGTTCTTTCTACAGGTGCAGGTTGTGGACCGTGAGTTCAGTCAAACACGGTTTAAGAAACAGTGGTGAGCTAACTTCTCATCGTGATAGAATGTTTTTTTCGGACAGGCCTCTTCGAGAATATATTCAGTGCAGCATTTCTTTGTTTGGCGTTGGCTGAGTTGCTTAGTGACAATGTCACTACTGTTTGTATTGAGTCTCAACTGAATTAGAAGTGTGGTATTTTAAATTAGAATTAGAATATGAGAACTGTGAACGTTCGATGCACTTCCACCAGGTGACCACAAGGAGGAGTTATAGACCACAACATGTTTCATAATCCGAACGGGTCGAGGCCACTCCCCGGCTGACGACGACTCTCTGGGCTTTGTTACCAGGAACGCAGACGGAGAATGAACTGCATGGCGTCCGCTTCCATCATTTCACTATAGATACTAGTCAGGGTATTTACAATCGTTGGATTTATTTTCTCATTCTGGATTACTTGGGAGGATTCATCAGGTTTTGATGGTCTGCTCGTGTCGGATGGAACTATGTCTGTATCGGTTCGACATGGCTCCGTTGGCGTATGCATAGCGCTTGTGTTGCTGGATTTCTATTGTAAAGCAGCGTCCGGACAGCTCTCCTACTCCGTCTCTGAAGAGGCCAACCACGGGACGTCTATTGGAAACCTCGCTAAGGATCTCAACCTTAACCTGCAGCAGTTGGATTCGCGTCGGTTTCAAATCGTCACTGGTTCAAAGAAAAAGTATTTCGAGGTGGATTTAAAGACGGGTGTTCTCTTTGTCAATGAACGCATCGACAGGGAAGAGCTGTGCGCGAAAGCTAAGAAATGCACCGTAAACGTAGAGGCCGTTATCAATGACCCTCTAGAACTCCATCGATTAGAAGTGAATATTCTAGACATTAATGATAATGCACCGTTTTTTACAGAGATGTTACAGACCCTTAACATTGCCGAGAGTAGTTTCCCAGGGGTGAAATTCGTACTTGAAGAGGCATCAGATTTAGATGTTGGCAAAAACGGCGTGAATACATACAAGCTCAGTCAAAATGATTATTTTTCTTTAGATATTCATAAAGGGGCAGAGAGTCCGTCTCCTGAGTTAGTACTACAGAAGGCTCTGGACCGAGAGAAACAGGCTTTAATTAAGATGACTTTGACGGCAGTAGATGGAGGAAATCCTCCTAAGACAGGGACATCACAAATAGATATTATTGTATTAGACAACAACGATAATCATCCAGTATTCAGTAAATCTCTGTACAAAACACAAATTATGGAAAATGTGCCTACGGGAACAACTGTGGTCATCCTAGAAGCAACAGACGCCGATGAAGGTATTAATAGCGAAATAGAATATTCACTAAGGAGTAAAGGCCATGACCCCGCTTTTGAAATATTTGAAATTGATTCTAAAAGCGGCGCAATTTCAATCAAAGGTCCAATCGACTTTGAAAAAAACTCTGCCTTTGAGATCCACGCCCAGGCCAGCGACAGAGGCCAGCCTCCGATGTCAGCTCACTGTAAAGTACTTGTAGAGGTAGTGGACCTCAACGACAACGCTCCGCAGATCACTGTGACGTCACTAATGAACGCCGTGAAGGAAGACGCTAAAATAGGCACCGCTATTGCTCTGGTCTCCGTTCTTGACGAAGACGATGGAATAAACGGTGTGGTGAAGGCGGTTATCGCCAATGACCCGCCTTTTAAACTTCAAACGAACTACAAAAACTATTATTCTTTAGTCGTTAACGGGCCTCTTGACAGAGAGACGGTCGCCCAGTACACGGTGACTATTGTAGCAACGGATGAAGGGTCGCCGCCTCTCTCGGGCACTGCTGTCGTCACCGTTCACGTTTCTGACGTCAACGACAACGAGCCGCGCTTCGCGGAGCCCGTGCTGAATGTGTACGTCAGAGAGAACGGCCCAGTGGGGGTCGTTGTCAGGACGGTGACTGCGGTTGATGCTGACGTCGAGCAAAACGGTCAAGTGAAATATTCGTTTTTGCCGAGCAGTAGTTCATCTGTGCCGCTATCTTCAATGATGAATATTAATTCAGAAACTGGAGAAGTGTTAACCCTTCAATCATTTAACTATGAGGAACTAAAATCGTTTCAGTTCAAAGTTCAGGCCACAGACTCTGGAGTGCCCCCGCTTAGCAGTAACGTGACCGTAAACGTGTGTATTCTGGATGAGAATGACAACAGTCCCGGGATCTTAGCCCCCTATTCTGAACACGGCTCCGTTAACAGTGAGAACATTCCCTACTCTGCTGAAGCAGGATACTTTGTGGCTAAAATCAGGGCCGTAGACGCAGACTCTGGTTACAATGCGCTGCTTTCTTATCACATCTCGGAACCCAAAGGAACCAATCTCTTTCGGATGGGAACCAGCACCGGGGAGATCAGGACTAAGAGACGGATGAGTGACAATGACCTGAAGACTCACCCGTTGGTGGTGTTGGTGTGTGATAACGGAGAGCCCTCCCTGACAGCTACTGTGTCTATTGATGTGGTTGTGGTTGAAAACACAGGAGACATTCAGACTCAGTTCAGACCGCTAAAGGAGGACAGCTTCTCTGCTTTAAACCTGTATCTGCTGATCGCCATTGCGTCGGTGTCAGTGATCTTCCTACTGAGTCTCATCGGTTTAATAGCAGTCAAATGCCACCGGACAGACAACAGTTTCAGCAGGTACAGCGCCCCAATGATCACCACCCACCCTGACGGGAGCTGGTCTTACTCTAAATCTACTCAGCAGTATGACGTGTGTTTCAGCTCAGACACACTGAAGAGTGACGTAGTAGTGTTTCCTGCTCAATTCCCGCCTGTTGACGCAGAGCTGATCAGTATAAACGGAGGGGACACTTATAACGGGACTCAGACCTTACCCAACAAAGACAAGGTAAGAATATTACACAGAGGGCCTAACAGAGTAATTATGAACATTCATTTGATATATTCATGTTTTATCACGTGGGACGTTTACCGTAGAGGGCGAATTGTGATGCCGACTTCCCTGGGTGCTGAAAGGTTTCTTGTTTATTTGTTTTACCAACGGCTGCAAACCAGTGGCGGATACAGAAAGTGGCTGATGGGTAGGCCTGGAAAAATCTGGGTGGGCCTGAGTGAAGCTCATCACCGCATGTTTTCTTCAACAGGCTTATACATTTACAATACAATATGTGTGTGTGTGTGTGTGTGTGTGTGTGTGTGTGTGTGTGTGTGTGTGTGTGTGTGTGTGTGTGTGTGTGTGTGTGTGTGTGTGTGCCTGCGTATGGATGTGTGAACTACTTTAACACGATACGGAAATGTCGCGCTGCGTCAGCCCGTGAAGAAAGCACTACGATGTGTTTCACTTCTCTAAAGACACACACTATGAAACACATGACAATGAAACATGAAAGTTTGTATCTAAATCTGTATTCAGGCAGGCAGCACTTAATTTTAGCAACAAATGTAACAGAATTGTTTCAACAAATGTAACAGAAGCAGAAGCGGCGCTCCCACTTCTAAAAGTAGTTTAATTTTGGTCACGCAGAAAAATGAATTCTGTTGCTTATTTGAAAAATTTAAATGAAATAATCTCTGCAGTTGCAGGCAGTTGCAGCATCGATAATTAGGAAACGTCAAGGAAAGAGTTGATCGTGGCATTTACACTGACTGCTGTAATAATTATAATTTTATAAAATCACAACACCAATTGGCGTCGGCGATGGCGCTTCTAGTGTTACGACTACGGCGGCAGAGGGGAGCGAGTCAAGTTCTCCGCAGCCGTCGATGCTTAAAGTCCCTAACGAACATAGCAACGGGCCGATGGAGACAAACAATCACATCCAGCGTTGTCTCCAGTTGGTTTCAATGGTATCTCCACACTTTTTTGAGATTATTAATACATAATTCTAACGATTCCCCAACACAAAACAATTCACATTTAAGGTAATTATGAATCTGAATGGGTGGGCAAGCTGTCAGTCTGGGTGGGCCTGGGCCCCATAGATCCGCGACTGCTGCAAACAGAACGTAACTGAACAGCAGTGACCATTACAATGCAGCATGATTTTACAATTCCACCAAATATAAAATATAGCCTATATATATATACACTTTTTTATTGGTGTGATAGGCCTATATTGACGCCAATTCATACATATTACCCCACCCCTTTCCTTATCCTAAACACCGTTGGCCTTGATTTTGGTTCATCAAGGTTCATGTTGTATTCTATTATCTATTATTTCATACATCTAGGCGCTGTGTCCACGGGAATTAAACACACGGTGTCGCTCCAGACCGTGGGGTACATCGCTGTGGGTGTTTCCACAGCCCCTCCTTTCGGAGGAAATAAATACGTCACAGTGTCGAGCACATCCTCAATTGCGTTGAGTGTAGCTGGTAGTGAGGTGTTCTTTGTCATGGCCATTTGATGGATTATTACGCGTTTTGTGGAATTGATGTGAATACTTTTTAACCGGTGCCTTCCGATGACCGAGATGGGCCGTGGCGATGGCCGAGGACACGTTTGGATTATTTCCCTTCTCGTATTTTGTCTGTTTGAGTGCTCTGTCGCTCTGCTGTCCTATACCGTCTCCGAGGAGGCAGACAAAGGCACAGCTGTTGGAAATCTCGCAAAGGACTTGGGTCTGATCGTACGCGAACTGGAATCAAGGGCTCTGCAGATTGCGTCTGGTCATAGTAAGAAATATTTCGATGCGAATTTGAAAACGGGAGCGTTGCTGGTAAACGAGAGACTCGACCGTGAAGAGCTTTGTCCGCACTTGGTCAAATGTGTTATAAAAATACAGGCTATATTAAGCAATCCGATGAATATTTACCGAATAGAGGTTAATGTTTTGGACATAAATGACAACGGACCCGTGTTTCTAGAACAAAACCACGCATTTAACATCTCGGAATCTTCTTCGACCGGTGAACGGTATCCTCTCCCGGCTGCTGTTGACCCAGACGTCGGCAGCAATTCAGTGCACGACTACAAACTGAACCAAAACGAATATTTCTCCCTCGACGTGCAGGGCAGCGGAGAGGACACCGTGTCTGCTGAGTTAGTGCTCAAAAAAGCCCTCGACCGCGAAAAGGAGCCAGTCATTAAACTTACACTGACCGCTGTCGACGGAGGAAACCTGTTAAAACTGGAACATTGCAGATCACTGTTAATGTAATAGACGCCAACGACAATGTGCCTGCGTTTAGTAAAATGCTTTACAAGGTGCGTGTTAACGAAAACGTACCGCCAGGTACAACTATAATTAAATTGGACGCCTCAGATCTAGACGAAGGCTCAAATAGTCAAATTATATACAGCTTCTTGAAACGTGGAAATGTAAAGTCTTATGATAAGTTCAATATCGATGCGTTTAGTGGCGAAGTGACGGTCAAAGACAGATTGGATCACGAGACAAACGCAGCGTACGAGCTCCGTGTCCAGGCTACGGATCGGGGTGCTTCCCCAAGAACAGGTTATTCTAAGTTGCTAGTGGAGGTCGTCGATGTAAACGATAATGCACCTGAAATATCACTTACGTCGGTGAACAGCCCTCTAAAGGAGAACGCCGAGATTGGCACGGTTGTTGCTTTGATTAATGTGTTGGACAAAGACAGTGGGAAGAATGGACAAACACATTGTAGAATCATTGGTTCTGTGCCATTTTCCCTTAAGCTGAACTACAAAAATGAATACTCTATGGTTGTTGATGGACCTCTGGACAGAGAGATGACATATCAATACAATATCACCATCACCGCAACAGACGAAGGGACTCCACCCCTCTCTAGCACCAACCTTGTAGTTGTACAGCTTTCCGATGTGAATGACAACCCTCCTCGCTTTAGAGAACCCGTTTATAATGTTTATGTCAAAGAGAATGATCATGTAGGCGATGCAATTTACAAAGTAACTGCATTCGACCCTGATATCAACGAAAATGCACAAATAATGTATTCATTACAAACTACGCCCACAGGAAATATTCAGATTTCATCTCTTGTTAATATTAATTCAGAGACTGGAGAAATTGTTAGTCTTCAGTCTTTCAACTTTGAAGAGTTCAAAACATTCAGCTTTAAGGTCCAGGCCACAGACTCTGGAGTGCCCCCGCTTAGCAGCAACGTGACAGTCAATGTATTCATCCTGGATGAGAATGACAACAGTCCCGGGATCTTAGCCCCCTATTCTGAACACGGCTCCGTTAACAGTGAGAACATTCCCTACTCTGCTGAAGCAGGATACTTTGTGGCTAAAATCAGGGCCGTAGACGCAGACTCTGGTTACAATGCGCTGCTTTCTTATCACATCTCGGAACCCAAAGGAACCAATCTCTTTCGGATGGGAACCAGCACCG
The DNA here is from genome assembly GCA_002895965.2 of Coryphaenoides rupestris. Lineage (NCBI taxonomy): Eukaryota > Metazoa > Chordata > Actinopteri > Gadiformes > Macrouridae > Coryphaenoides > Coryphaenoides rupestris. The sequence continues at coordinate 40,669 of PIJE02001355.1, forward strand.
GGGAGATCAGGACTAAGAGACGGATGAGTGACAATGACCTGAAGACTCACCCGTTGGTGGTGTTGGTGTGTGATAACGGAGAGCCCTCCCTGACAGCTACTGTGTCTATTGATGTGGTTGTGGTTGAAAACACAGGAGACATTCAGACTCAGTTCAGACCGCTAAAGGAGGACAGCTTCTCTGCTTTAAACCTGTATCTGCTGATCGCCATTGCGTCGGTGTCAGTGATCTTCCTACTGAGTCTCATCGGTTTAATAGCAGTCAAATGCCACCGGACAGACAACAGTTTCAGCAGGTACAGCGCCCCAATGATCACCACCCACCCTGACGGGAGCTGGTCTTACTCTAAATCTACTCAGCAGTATGACGTGTGTTTCAGCTCAGACACACTGAAGAGTGACGTAGTAGTGTTTCCTGCTCAATTCCCGCCTGTTGATGGAGAGCTGATCAGTATAAACGGAGGAGAGACATTTAGCAGCACTCAGACATTACCCAACAAAGACAAGGTATGTGGTCTTGGAAGTCACACTCTGGTATTCTATATTCTACAATGGTTTATGTAAATTCATTTGATTTATTGAATTGTGGGTAAGGTATATTAGTGGTTGTCTGTGTGTGTGTCCAGGTGTCCCTGAGCAACACACCTGACCCCAACTGCTCCTGATGAGCTGACTGTTGCTTTGCATGGTTGACACGGCACTCGTGAATGAATGTGTGTACATGAATGGGTGAATGTGAGGCAATGTAAAGCGCTTTGGATAAAAGTCCTATAAAATGCAATCAATTTACCATTGGTGAACTTCTTTTGGATAATCCATGGTTATGTTCCATGCTACATCTACTCTGTTAGCTCAACACACATCATCACAATGTGTCATCCACAACATGAAGGAACCCCTGGTAGTTGATTCTATTCTGCTTTAGATTCTGAATAGTTTATGTCAGACAGGTTAGACGTGAACTGCTCATCTGTTTAAAAGCATGTGTTAGACATCTTGCAACACTGGATATACCCTCTTTAACTTAAAATATAATATTGTATTCACAACAACAGGACAAGAGCAATGTTTATGTTGTAACTAAACTCTCCCATTGTATCAATGGAGCTCTCCGTGGTGCTGAGTTTTTCATTTTAAATTTCCTTTTCAACCCATCGCAGCTCATTAATAATAACAAAACTATTAGGGCTCCTACGATAACATTTAATAGGCGAAGTTAATAATACATATGCATGTTTAAATACACAAACACGCAGGCCTACATGTACTGTATCTGTATTAAAACACACTACGTTGACTTGCGTCTGATAAAGCGCACGGTGTCGCAAGAGACCGCGGCAATGCTCGGCCTGCGTCGCACTAAACTCCTCCTTTTGAGATTGTAAAGTCATCAGCCATTGGTGTCGGCAGCGTATTCAGCGAGTAGCCTGCGTTTGCAGTTGGGGGGGCGAACGGACTGGATGTTTCCTCGGATAAACCACACAACACGGATCAATCTATAGACCTTGGATTTAAATGGTCGTTGTGATTCAAGTTGTTTTCCTTCTTTGTCGACGATGCTTCTTCGAGAACAAAGAGGAGATGTTTGGGCTCATCTCGTTGTCCTGCTTTGTCTCGCTGGCTGCTCTGACGCTCAGATATCCTACTCCGTTTCAGAGGAGGCGAACAAAGGCACCGTGGTTGGAAACCTCGCGAAGGATTTAAACCTAAATGTGCAAGAATTGGTGTCAAGGGATCTTCGCATTGTGTCTGGGTACAGTAAGGCATATTTTAACGCGGACTTGCGGACAGGCAACCTTTTTGTTGATGCCAGGATAGACAGAGAAGATCTGTGTCCGAACACGGCCAAATGTTCCCTCAGAATACAAGCCGTGTTAAGCAACCCCGTCACTGCACACCGCATTGAAGTCAATGTTTTGGACATAAATGACAATTCTCCCACGTTCGCCGAGACGTCGTACAATGTTAACATTTCAGAATCGTTAGCCACTGGAGAACGTTTTTTTCTTCCGATAGCAGTTGACGCGGATATAGGCAGTAACTCTGTAAAGACGTACAGACTGAGTCAGAATGAATATTTCTCCCTCGATGTACAGAGCGGCGGGGAGCATAGTGTTTCTGCGGAGTTAGTGTTGCAGAAAGCGTTAGATAGAGAGAAACAATCGGTTATTACACTTATACTGACCGCGTTGGACGGAGGGAAACCTCCTAAATCAGGAACAATACCATTAACAGTGAATGTAATTGATGCAAACGATAACTCGCCTAGTTTCAGCAAATCGCTGTATAAAGTGAGTGTTGCTGAAAATTCGCCTTTTGGAACTCTAGTGATACAGTTAAATGCAACAGATATAGATGAAGGACTGAACAGTAACCTCTTGTACTCCTTCATTAAACGAGGCATCGACCAATCAGATACATTTGGTATTGATTCGGAAACCGGGAGAATAACAGTTAAAGGAAATTTAGATTACGAGGGCACACCTGTATATGAGGTTCGGGTACAGGCTATCGACCGGGGCAATCCGCCTCGCAGTGCGCATTCAAAACTACTGATTGAGATCACTGACGTCAACGATAATTCTCCAGACATATCGGTGACGTCACTGATGACCCCGGTGAAGGAAGACGCAGAAAAGGGGACAATCGTTGCCTTAATAACCGTGAGTGATGACGACGGAGGAAAGAATGGCGTGACACATTGTAAACTCTTAGGAGATGTTCCATTCCAGTTAAAGTCGAATTATAAAAATGATTATTCTCTTGTTGTTAATTCACCTCTCGACAGGGAGAGCGCCTCATTGTACAACGTCACAGTTGAAGCTGTCGACGAAGGGACGCCGCCTCTCTCCAGCACCACAGTTGTAACCATACACGTCGCTGACGTTAATGACAACGCGCCAGTTTTTAATGAGCCAGTGATTAACGTGTACGTTAAGGAAAACAGTAAGATCGGAGCCATCATCTACACTATAAAGGCATTTGATCCTGATTTAGACGAGAATGCAAGATTAGTTTACTCATTGGTAGACAAACATCCCAGGAATGTTCCAATTTCGTCTCTTGTTAATATTAATTCAGAAACTGGAGACATTATAAACCTTCAGTCTTTCAACTTTGAAGAGTTTAAAACGTTCAGCTTTAAGGTCCAGGCCACAGACTCTGGAGTGCCCCCGCTTAGCAGCAACGTGACAGTCAATGTATTCATCCTGGATGAGAATGACAACAGTCCGGGGATCTTAGCCCCCTATTCTGAACACGGCTCCGTTAACAGTGAGAACATTCCCTACTCTGCTGAAGCAGGATACTTTGTGGCTAAAATCAGGGCCGTAGACGCAGACTCTGGTTACAATGCGCTGCTTTCTTATCACATCTCGGAACCCAAAGGAACCAATCTCTTTCGGATGGGAACCAGCACCGGGGAGATCAGGACTAAGAGACGGATGAGTGACAATGACCTGAAGACTCACCCGTTGGTGGTGTTGGTGTGTGATAACGGAGAGCCCTCCCTGACAGCTACTGTGTCTATTGATGTGGTTGTGGTTGAAAACACAGGAGACATTCAGACTCAGTTCAGACCGCTAAAGGAGGACAGCTTCTCTGCTTTACACCTGTATCTGCTGATCGCCATTGCGTCGGTGTCAGTGATCTTCCTACTGAGTCTCATCGGTTTAATAGCAGTCAAATGCCACCGGACAGACAATAGTTTCAGCAGGTACAGCGCCCCAATGATCACCACCCACCCTGACGGGAGCTGGTCTTACTCTAAATCTACTCAGCAGTATGACGTGTGTTTCAGCTCAGACACACTGAAGAGTGACGTAGTAGTGTTTCCTGCTCAATTCCCGCCTGTTGATGGAGAGCTGATCAGTATAAACGGAGGGGAGACATTTAGCAGCACTTTACCAAATAAAGAAAAGGTAAGATGTGTTTTTGCTGGCACAGTAATAATAACTGTTCAACCATCTGGTAAAATATACTTTTTTTTAATTCGTGGAGTGAAACATGGAGATTTTAGGGGCAGATAAACCTACTGTTCTTGGATATGTTGTTTGTATGTCCAAGCCACATCCTGAGAATGAGTGATGGATTACATCCATCACTCATATTATGTTCCTGTCCTAGTCTCTCTATTCAACACACTCATCCTATAAAATGGCATGTTAAAATATATTCTTGGCATTTATGTCACTTTGGGTATATTTATTCTGCTTAATTTTAAATTCATTTTTTTCTCAGCCATTATACTACACCAAAGTGAAGATATGATGTGGAAGATGCTATAAAACATTGTTTGTGTAACAGTCTTGATATTTTTATTGTGTAAGCCTACTTTAGGACCACATGCTTTGCTTTGTCTTGCAGTACACTTGACCAAAAATAGCTCATATAATCTATTACTAAAGTATTCTATTCATATTTCTATCTTCACACGTGTTCCTAAAAGTGACGCATGGTGGCGCTAGTGACCCGTTGTATGCGTCGGGCCATACCCCTCCTCTGCTGAAAGTACCCAGCGAATGCTTTGTGAGGAGAAAGGCGAGAGGCGATGACACGAACACGGTCGCGCTTGGCGTCGTGTACCATTTCCACCAAACGCGTTATGTTTTGACATCTTTAGTTCTTCAATTCTACTGCATTCGGGACAGCAATGGAGCGTCGAGGACTAGCAGTGACGTTTTGGATCCGTATTGTCTGTTTGCTTTGTTCGTTCAACACGTCTTCGGCTCAGCTCTCCTACTCGGTCTCCGAGGAAGTGGACAAAGGCACCGTCGTGGGGAATCTCGCTAAGGATTTAAATATCAACGTCCAAGAGCTGGGATCCAGGGAAACACGGATCACATCAGGAAACGCTAAGACATATTTCGAAGTGGATTTGAAAACCGGTGCTCTGTACGTTGTTGAGAGGATAGACCGAGAGCAGCTTTGCCATCATAAATTAAAATGCTCTTTGAATATAGAGGCCGTGTTAAGCCACCCTGCTCATTTGCATCGAATAGAGATCCAGGTTATTGACGTGAATGATAATGCACCATATTTTCAAGTAAAGGAAAAGGCATTAAATATGTCAGAGTCGTCGTTCACCGGTGAACGATATCTGCTCCCGATAGCGAACGACCCAGACATAGGCAGTAACTCTGTAAAGAGCTATAGACTGAGTCCGAATGAATATTTCTCACTCGATGTACAAAGTGTCGAAGAGCAGAGCGTTTCTCCTGAGTTGATTTTGCAGAAACCTTTAGACAGGGAGAAGCAGGCGATTGTCCATCTGACGTTGACTGCATTCGATGGAGGGAAGCCTTCTCGGTCAGGGTCGTTGAAGATAGTTGTTAACGTCATTGATGTGAATGACAACAACCCAGTATTTAGTGAGTCATTGTATAAAGCCCGAGTCACTGAAAACGCTCCTTTCCAGACATCCATAATAACTGTAACCGCTACGGATTTAGATGAGGGCGTAAACAGCGAGCTTGTATACTCGTTTATCGAAAGGGGGACATTTAACCCTGGCGTTTTATTTGATATTAATTCACAAACAGGAGAAATAACGGTAAAGGGAGATCTCGATTTTGAGGAGAATGCTGCATACGATATACGTGTACAGGCAAGAGACAACGGCATGCCTTCCCGTAGTGTGCACGGCAAGGTGCTCCTGGAAGTCATCGATATAAATGACAATATTCCGGAGATTATAATCACGTCCCTTATGAGTCCAGTGAAAGAGGACGCTCCGTTAGGGACAGTGGTGGCGTTGGTTACCGTGAATGATAAAGATGGCGGAAGCAATGGCCTCACTAATTGCAAAATATTAGGTTCGGTGCCGTTTAAACTAAAGCTAAACTACAAGAATTATTATTCGTTGATCGTCGACGGGCCTCTCGATAGAGAGAGCGTCTCCGAGTACAGCGTCACCATCACGGCCAGTGACGAGGGGAGCCCGCCTCTCTCCAGCACCAGTGTGATCGCTGTCCACGTGTCTGACGTGAATGACAACGCACCTCGATTCCCAGATCCTGTGATCAGTGTTTATGTGAAGGAGAATAGTGCAGTTGGTGCCACTATCCATACCATTAGTGCAGTGGATCCAGATACAGACGATAATGCAAAAGTAACGTATGCACTGCTAGGGGTTGCTTCGAAAAATATTCCAATGTCATCCGTTGTAAACATAAACTCAGTGAGTGGAGATATTGTCAGTCTGCAATCCTTTAACTTTGAAGAGACTAAAACGTTTCAAATCAAAGTGAAGGCCACCGATGAAGGTGTTCCTCCACTAAGCAGTAACGTGACAGTCAATGTTTTCATCCTGGATGAGAATGACAACAGTCCCGGGATCTTAGCCCCCTATTCTGAACACGGCTCCGTTAACAGTGAGAACATTCCCTACTCTGCTGAAGCAGGATACTTTGTGGCTAAAATCAGGGCCGTAGACGCAGACTCTGGTTACAATGCGCTGCTTTCTTATCACATCTCGGAACCCAAAGGAACCAATCTCTTTCGGATGGGAACCAGCACCGGGGAGATCAGGACTAAGAGACGGATGAGTGACAATGACCTGAAGACTCACCCGATGGTGGTGTTGGTGTGTGATAACGGAGAGCCCTCCCTGACAGCTACTGTGTCTATTGATGTGGTTGTGGTTGAAAACGCAGGAGACATTCAGACTCAGTTCAGACCGCTAAAGGAGGACAGCTTCTCTGCTTTAAACCTGTATCTGCTGATCGCCATTGCGTCGGTGTCAGTGATCTTCCTACTGAGCCTCATCGGTTTAATAGCAGTCAAATGCCACCGGACAGACAACAGTTTCAGCAGGTACAGCGCCCCAATGATCACCACCCACCCTGACGGGAGCTGGTCTTACTCTAAATCTACTCAGCAGTATGACGTGTGTTTCAGCTCAGACACACTGAAGAGTGACGTAGTAGTGTTTCCTGCTCAATTCCCGCCTGTTGATGGAGAGTTGATCAGTATAAACGGAGGAGAGACATTTAGCAGAAATCATACTCTACCAAATACAGAGAAGGTAAGATGTGAATATGCTGCTTTTAAGTACATATAATAATTGTATATGTCCTTGTCGTACTGTGTTACCATAGAGCGTGGCTTTTATTGTTCCGCAGAAGACAATGCACTTCCAAAGACCAAATGTCCTTTTTGTATTAATACGTCTCAATATAAAAGCAGGGGTTACACACACAGAAAAATACACACAACACACCTAGGCTATCTACGGTAGCAGATACAAGTGTGGCGGAGCGCTGTTCTCACTGTTTCGTTATTTAAATGTGAACATATGTACATGTTAAGGCTCGAAGTGCTAAACATTCAGAGCTATTGGGTCTCACGTCTGAATGGAAGCGATGCGGCGGCTGCCCCCGTGTGTCCCGGCAGGACGCTGTCCGTGGTACTAGACGTCCGATGTGTTGTGACTGCACGATAATGGCTGTTTTCAGTGTCTTGTTGTTGCATAATGCAATGCAGTCTTGTAAACCGTCCAAGAGTAACATTTTGTGACTGAGAAAATCCCCATTGTATATTTGATATCGTTTTATCTGTCTCAGTATGAATTAATTTGTGTGACTTCGCTGGACATTGACACGGGAACGAATCCCTTGTGTCGAAATCATGACGATTTTAAGCGTGGACAGGATATCAACAGCTGATGTCGCTATGGAGTACACCCAGACACACAGAGTTTGGTCCGTACGACGGCCTGACTCCTCCCCTGTATGACGAGGCAGCCGTGGTCTGCGAGAGCTTTGTGTGGAGACGCACAAACGACTGAGAGGCGGCGCGGACAGAGCTGCGGGCTGTAGTCAACATATAACCGTCCGCGCATCGTTATGCGTATTTTGTTCGTCTCCGGTTTTATTGTGGCTTAGCAATGGAGTACAGAGTCGGGATTGCATCGTTGTGGATACAAATATATGCTTTACTGTGTTTCGCTGAGTGGTCGGGCGCTCAGCTGTCCTATTCTGTACTCGAGGAGGGAGACAAAGGCACCGTCGTGGGAAACCTCGCCAAGGATCTAAACATTGACCTGAAAGATTTGGAATACAGAGACTTGCGTGTTTTACCAGGGCAGTCCAAGGACTATTTTGGAGTTGATTTGAAGACTGGTGCTCTGTTCGTTGTTGAAAGAATAGATCGCGAAGTGCTCTGTCCAAGTACGGTAAAATGCTCTGTGAATATAGAGGCTATGTTGAGCCACCCGGTGCATTTGCATCGCATAGACGTTAACATTTTGGATATAAATGATAACGCGCCGTTCTTTGATGAACGGGTGAGAATACTAAACATTACGGAATCGTCATCTTCCGGTGAGAGATATCTACTTCCAATGGCCAACGATGCAGATACGGGCAGTAACTCTATTAAGAGCTACAGACTGAGCCAGAATGAACATTTCTCGCTGGACGTGCAGAGCGGAGACGACCAGGGTGTCTCCGCAGACTTAGTGTTGCAGAAAGCATTAGACAGAGAAAAGCAGTCCGTTATCAACCTCGTTTTAACCGCTTTCGACGGAGGAAAGCCACCGAAATCAGGGACTATGAAAATAATTGTGAACGTCATGGATGTGAACGATAACACTCCCATATTTAGCCAAGCTCTCTATAAGGCACAGGTCAATGAAAACGCTCCACCTCAGACATCCATATTAACAATATCTGCGTCAGATTTAGACGAGGGAATAAACGGTGAGATTGTATACTCGTTTATCGAAAGGGGCAAATTTAACCCAGCTAATATATTTTCTATTAATTCACAAACAGGGGTAATTACGGTAAAAGGCGAGCTCGATTTTGAAAAAAACCCTGCTTATGACATACGTGTACAGGCAAAAGACAAAGGCATGCCTTCCCGTAGTGTGCACGGCAAGGTGCTCCTGGAAGTCATCGATATAAATGACAATATTCCCGAGATTATAATCACGTCCCTTATGAGTCCAGTAAAAGAGGACGCTCCGTTAGGGACAGTGGTGGCGTTGGTTACCGTGAATGATAATGATGGCGGAAGTAATGGCCTCACTAATTGCAAAATATTAGGTTCGTTGCCGTTTAAACTAAAGCTAAACTACAAGAATTATTATTCGTTGATCGTCGACGGGCCTCTCGATAGAGAGAGTGTCTCCGAGTACAGCGTCACCATCACGGCCAGTGACGAGGGGAGCCCGCCTCTCTCCAGCACCAGTGTGATCGCTGTCCACGTGTCTGACGTGAATGACAACGCACCTCGATTCCCCGATCCTGTGATCAGTGTTTATGTGAAGGAGAATAGTGCAGTTGGTGCCACTATCTACACCATTAGTGCAGTGGATCCAGATACAGATGATAATGCAAAAGTAACATATGCACTGCTAGGGGTTGCTTCGAAAAATATTCCAATATCATCCGTTGTAAACATAAACTCAGTGAGTGGAGATATTGTCAGTCTGCAATCTTTTAACTTTGAAGAGACTAAAACGTTTCAAATCAAAGTCAAGGCCACCGATGAAGGTGTTCCTCCACTAAGCAGCAACGTGACGGTCAATGTATTCATCCTGGATGAGAATGACAACAGTCCCGGGATCTTAGCCCCCTATTCTGAACACGGCTCCGTTAACAGTGAGAACATTCCCTACTCTGCTGAAGCAGGATACTTTGTGGCTAAAATCAGGGCCGTAGACGCAGACTCTGGTTACAATGCGCTGCTTTCTTATCACATCTCGGAACCCAAAGGAACCAATCTCTTTCGGATGGGAACCAGCACCGGGGAGATCAGGACTAAGAGACGGATGAGTGACAATGACCTGAAGACTCACCCGTTGGTGGTGTTGGTGTGTGATAACGGAGAGCCCTCCCTGACAGCTACTGTGTCTATTGACGTGGTTGTGGTTGAAAACACAGGAGACATTCAGACTCAGTTCAGACCGCTAAAGGAGGACAGCTTCTCTGCTTTAAACCTGTATCTGCTGATCGCCATTGCGTCGGTGTCAGTGATCTTCCTACTGAGTCTCATCGGTTTAATAGCAGTCAAATGCCACCGGACAGACAACAGTTTCAGCAGGTACAGCGCCCCAATGATCACCACCCACCCTGACGGGAGCTGGTCTTACTCTAAATCTACTCAGCAGTATGACGTGTGTTTCAGCTCAGACACACTGAAGAGTGACGTAGTAGTGTTTCCTGCCTCAATTCCCGCCTGTTGATGGAGAGTTGATCAGTATAAACGGAGGAGAGACATTTAGCAGAAATCATACTCTACCAAATACAGAGAAGGTAAGATGTGAATATGCTGCTTTCAAGTACATATAATAATTGTATATGTCCTTGTCGTACTGTGTTACCATAGAGCGTGGCTTTTATTGTTCGGCAGAAGGCAATTAACTTCCAAAAATGAAATGTCCTTTTTGTATTGTTATGTCCAAATATAAAAGCAGGGCCTACAAGTACAACCAAAAAAATACACACAACACACGTAGGCTGTCTACGGTAGCAGATACAAGTGTGGCGGAACGCTGTTCTCACTGTTTCGTTATTTAAATGTGAACATATGTACATGTTAAGGGTCGAAGTGCTAAACATTCATAGCTTTTGGGTCTCACGTCTGACTGGAAGCGATGCGGCGGCTGCCCCCGTGTGTGCCGGTAGGACGCTGTCCGTGGTACTAGACGTCCGATGTGTTGTGACTGCACTATAATGGCTGTTTTCAGTGTCTTGTTGTTGCATAATGCAATACAGTCTTGTAAACCGTCCAAGAGTTACATTTTGTGACTGAGAAAATCCCCATTGTATATTTGATATCGTTTTATCTGTCTCAGTATGAATTCATTTGTGTGCTTTCGCTGGACATTGACACGGGAACGAATCCCTTGTATCGAAATCATGACGATTTAAGCGTGGACAGAATATCAACAGCTGATGTCGCTATGGAGTACACCCAGACCACACAGAGTTTGGTCCGTACGACGGCCTGACTCCTCCCCTGTATGACGAGGCAGCCGTGGTCTGCGAGAGCTTTGTGTGGAGACGCACAAACGACTGAGCGGCGGCGAGGACAGAGCTGTGGGCTGTAGTCAACATATAACCGTCCGCGCATCGTTATGCGTATTTTGTTTATCTCCGGTTTTATTGTGGCTTAGCAATGGAGTACAGAGTCGGGATTGCATCGTTGTGGATACAAATATATGCTTTACTGTGTTTCGCTGAGTGGTCGGGCGCTCAGCTGTCCTATTCTGTACTCGAGGAGGTAGACAAAGGCACCGTCGTGGGAAACCTCGCCAAGGATCTAAACATTGAGCTGAAAGATTTGGAATACAGAGACTTGCGGGTTTTACCAGGGCAGTCCAAGGACTATTTTGGAGTTGATTCGAAGACTGGTGCTCTGTTCGTTGTTGAAAGAATAGATCGCGAAGTGCTCTGTCCAAGTACGGTAAAATGCTCTTTGAATATAGAGGCTATGTTGAGCCACCCGGTGCATTTGCATCGCATAGACGTTAACATTTTGGATATAAATGATAACGCGCCGTTCTTCGATGAACGGGTGAGGATATTAAACATTTCGGAATTAACCTCCACCGGTGAAAGATATCTACTTCCAATGGCCAACGATGCAGATACGGGCAGTAACTCTATTAAGAGCTACAGACTGAGCCAGAATGAACATTTCTCGCTGGACGTGCAGAGCGGAGACGACCAGGGTGTCTCCGCAGACTTAGTGTTGCAGAAAGCATTAGACAGAGAAAAGCAGTCCGTTATCAACCTCGTTTTAACCGCTTTCGACGGAGGAAAGCCACCGAAATCAGGGACTATGAAAATAATTGTGAACGTCATGGATGTGAACGATAACACTCCCATATTTAGCCAAGCTCTCTATAAGGCACAGGTCAATGAAAACGCTCCACCTCAGACATCCATATTAACAATATCTGCGTCAGATTTAGACGAGGGAATAAACGGTGAGATTGTATACTCGTTTATCGAAAGGGGCAAATTTAACCCAGCTAATATATTTTCTATTAATTCACAAACAGGGGTAATTACGGTAAAAGGCGAGCTCGATTTTGAAAAAAACCCTGCTTATGACATACGTGTACAGGCAAAAGACAAAGGCATGCCTTCCCGTAGTGTGCACGGCAAGGTGCTCCTGGAAGTCATCGATATAAATGACAATATTCCCGAGATTATAATCACGTCCCTTATGAGTCCAGTAAAAGAGGACGCTCCGTTAGGGACAGTGGTGGCGTTGGTTACCGTGAATGATAAAGATGGCGGAAGTAATGGCCTCACTAATTGCAAAATATTAGGTTCGGTGCCGTTTAAACTAAAGCTAAACTACAAGAATTATTATTCGTTGATCGTCGACGGGCCTCTCGATAGAGAGAGTGTCTCCGAGTACAGCGTCACCATCACGGCCGGTGACGAGGGGAGCCCGCCTCTCTCCAGCACCAGTGTGATCGCTGTCCACGTGTCTGACGTGAATGACAACGCACCTCGATTCCCAGATCCTGTGATCAGTGTTTATGTGAAGGAGAATAGTGCAGTTGGTGCCACTATCCATACCATTAGTGCAGTGGATCCAGATACAGACGATAATGCAAAAGTAACATATGCACTGCTAGGGGTTGCTTCGAAAAATATTCCAATGTCATCCGTTGTAAACATAAACTCAGTGAGTGGAGATATTGTCAGTCTGCAATCTTTTAACTTTGAAGAGACTAAAACGTTTCAAATCAAAGTGAAGGCCACCGATGAAGGTGTTCCTCCACTAAGCAGCAACGTGACAGTCAATGTATTCATCCTGGATGAGAATGACAACAGTCCCGGGATCTTAGCCCCCTATTCTGAACACGGCTCCGTTAACAGTGAGAACATTCCCTACTCTGCTGAAGCAGGATACTTTGTGGCTAAAATCAGGGCCGTAGACGCAGACTCTGGTTACAATGCGCTGCTTTCTTATCACATCTCGGAACCCAAAGGAACCAATCTCTTTCGGATGGGAACCAGCACCGGGGAGATCAGGACTAAGAGACGGATGAGTGACAATGACCTGAAGACTCACCCGTTGGTGGTGTTGGTGTGTGATAACGGAGAGCCCTCCCTGACAGCTACTGTGTCTATTGACGTGGTTGTGGTTGAAAACACAGGAGACATTCAGACTCAGTTCAGACCGCTAAAGGAGGACAGCTTCTCTGCTTTAAACCTGTATCTGCTGATCGCCATTGCGTCGGTGTCAGTGATCTTCCTACTGAGTCTCATCGGTTTAATAGCAGTCAAATGCCACCGGACAGACAACAGTTTCAGCAGGTACAGCGCCCCAATGATCACCACCCACCCTGACGGGAGCTGGTCTTACTCTAAATCTACTCAGCAGTATGACGTGTGTTTCAGCTCAGACACACTGAAGAGTGACGTAGTAGTGTTTCCTGCTCAATTCCCGCCTGTTGATGGAGAACTGATCAGTATAAACGGAGGGGACACATTTAGCAGCACTTTACCAAATAAAGCAAAGGTAAGATTTTCCACACTGAAAACATACACAGTTTGTTTCATGTGTTGTGATGATTTGTGTGGCGGCACAACATGTCACTGAACTGCTTTTAACACTTTTTCTGAGCGCTGTCCAAGGCTCTGAACTCGGGCCGTGCTATTTATCACTCTTATAGATGTGACGTTGTCCAGTGTTAAATCGGCCCTATTTTACCACCTGGTGTGAGCATGATTAGCCATTGAAAGCTGTTTTAAAATACCCAGGTCACTACAATTGTCATTGTTACCCAATGACATCACAAGTCGTAGTGTCCACCTCAATGTGTGCTGGATAGATCACACTCCCAGCCTTCCCAGTGGACTGTATCAACTGGTTGTCTGATCTATTCAGCATACATCTAGGTGGGCACTCCCACTTGACAATTGTAGTCACATGACATATAAAACAGCTTGTAATGGCTCATCATGCTCACACGTGTTGGTATGATAGGGCCCCTTTAATTAAAGTAGAGCTAATTCAGCAAAATATCAACCTGTTAGGTTGATCTAACAATGTAAACACATTGTCTTGCTGTAGGTTCCTTAGCTTGCTGAGCTATTTATGTTCAGTTCGTGACTCATATAACTGTTTGGCACCATTGTAATAATGTTGCACTTATCAAACATCCAGGCCTCTTTTCCATCGGTTGTCTTAAAAAGCCCTTTAATTCCATATCATGAAGGCTGCTCACATGTTTCCTGTGATTAGGCCTACTGTGACGCAACTCTGGAAATTATTAATGTCGCTAAACCAACTTATGTCGAAATTATATTGTTGCTTTTCAATTTTCTTTATTACCACAAGACGCCACTGTCATCTTGTGTGAGCGGACCCACTTTATTTACGTCAGTGGCTCCTCCCAGTTCGTGCTGGAGAGAGAGAGAGCTGTGCTTTGTTCGCCCGTCAGAACACGCTTGCTGTGTGCTGGTGGATCATTCATGGTTGGACTGTGTGGTTGCATTCGTAAAACATTGTCCGCGAAAAGGATATCATCAGGATGCTTTATCAATGGAATATTTGTGCGCCTTTAATTGGATTTATTTTTCTATTACACATCCCACACACCAAAGGGACACACGTTGCGTATTCTGTGTCGGAGGAATCGAAGGCAGGAACCGTTGTGGGGAATTTAGCGAAGGATTTGCATCTGGACATCAGTGAGCTGCCGTCTCGGGGTTTTCATATCTCTGGACCGAACGCGAGGTACTTCGACGTCAACGGGAAGACCGGGGCTCTCCGCGTAAAAGACAGACTAGACCGGGACGCGCTCTGTTCTCGTAACGCCAAGTGTTCTCTAGAATTGGAGGCCATTGTGAACTCGCCGCTGAATCTCTACCGCTTTGAGGTTAATATATTGGACATAAACGACAACGCACCATTATTTCGAATAGCCGAGCTATCACTGAATATATCAGAGTCGTCTTTTCCCGGTGAACGATTTACACTGCCCCAAGCTTATGACGCTGATGTCGGTGGCTACTCGGTGAAGGGTTACAAACTCAGTCAGAACGATCATTTCTCGCTGGATGCGCAGGTCAGCGGAGAACGCAGCACGTCTGCAGAGTTAGTGCTGCAAAAGGCTTTAGATCGAGAGAAGCAGTCGGTTATTAAACTCACGCTGACCGCCGAAGATGGAGGCACACCTCCCAGATCTGGAACCCTGCAGATCATCGTTAATGTAGGAGATGTAAATGACAATGTCCCCCTCTTTGAAAAGTCGCTATACAAAGCCAAGGTGTTTGAAAACGCACCATATGGTACACGGGTCATTTCAGTGCATGCGAATGATTTAGATGAAGGACTGCATGCAGACATAGTATATTCTTTTATCAACCACGATGATGACAATAGTTTTGACTTATTTGCCATTGATTCGGCTACGGGAGAGATAACAGTGAAGGGTAATTTAGATCATGAGCGAAACAATGCAATTGAAATGCGTGTGCAAGCAAAGGACAAAGGACCAAATCCAAGAGCTTCACATTGCAAAGTACTGGTCGAAATAACGGATGTGAACGACAATCCGCCAGTAATATCCGTCACTTCTTTAGTAGACACGATCAGGGAAGATGCGTCGCGGGATACAATGGTCGGCCTCATAACTGTGAGCGACAACGACTCCGGAAAGAATGGTGTGGTTAATGTCAGATTAACTGATGACGTACCGTTTGTGATTAAAAATACATACAAGAACCACTATTCTTTAGTGGTGGATGGTGCGCTAGACAGAGAGAAGGCCTGGAGCTATAACGTCACCATAGTTGGGACGGACGAGGGCTCTCCGCCCCTCACCAGCACCAGCGTTGTCGCCGTACTGATTTCTGATGTAAATGATAACCCGCCACATTTCTCAGAATCTGTTGTACATATTGTTGTGAAAGAAAACGGCCCAGTTGGTACTGTAATATATACGATGAAAGCAGATGACAATGATGTCGATGAAAATGCCAAAGTCACGTTCTCTCTATTGGACATCCCTAACAAAAAAACCCAAATAGCATCGATGTTAAACATTAACTCAGAGACGGGAGACATTGTCAGCCTAAAAAGTTTCAACTACGAAGAGATCACAACGTTTCAGTTTAAGGTCAAGGCCACAGACTCTGGTGTTCCTCCACTAAGCAGCAACGTGACAGTCAATGTATTCATCCTGGATGAGAATGACAACAGTCCCGGGATCTTAGCCCCCTATTCTGAACACGGCTCCGTTAACAGTGAGAACATTCCCTACTCTGCTGAAGCAGGATACTTTGTGGCTAAAATCAGGGCCGTAGACGCAGACTCTGGTTACAATGCGCTGCTTTCTTATCACATCTCGGAACCCAAAGGAACCAATCTCTTTCGGATGGGAACCAGCACCGGGGAGATCAGGACTAAGAGACGGATGAGTGACAATGACCTGAAGACTCACCCGTTGGTGGTGTTGAGTGTGTGATAACGGGAGAGCCCTCCCTGACAGCTACTGTGTCTATTGACGTGGTTGTGGTTGAAAACACAGGAGACATTCAGACTCAGTTCAGACCGCTAAAAGGAGGACAGCTTCTCTGCTTTAACCTGTATCTGCTGATCGCCATTGCGTCGGTGTCAGTGATCTTCCTACTGAGTCTCATCGGTTTAATAGCAGTCAAATGCCACCGGACAGACAACAGTTTCAACAGGTACAGCGCCCCAATGATCACCACCCACCCTGACGGGAGCTGGTCTTACTCTAAATCTACTCAGCAGTATGACGTGTGTTTCAGCTCAGACACACTGAAGAGTGACGTAGTTGTGTTTCCTGCTCAATTCCCGCCTGTTGATGCAGAACTGATCAGTATAAACGGAGGGGAAACTTATAACGGGACTCAGACATTACCCAACAAAGAGAAGGTATGTGGTCTTGGAAAACACACCATTGATTATTTATCATTCATATGATTTCAACGTGAACTCTTTGGCTCATGGCTTTGACCTTTGACTTGAGTGTGAGAGAGTTCTGAGAGCTTTCAGCGTCAGTATTGCAGACTGTGTTTCCTCTGCCTCTATGCAGAGCTGTCCATGGTTCTGGTGTTGTTGAGAAGTCTAGCAAGCTGTCATTTAGCTGCGTTTGTGGTTCATAATGTGATGTAACCCTAACATTTTTTTATTGCCTCCATATAGTCATATGTATACAATATGGTGGATATTTTAGCTTTATAATAACAACAACAACAACAACAACAACAACAACAACAACAACAACAACACGACAAATAATCATCATTACATCATGATTTTAATGCTCTCTTAACTGTTAATATTAATAACAATAATTCTAATAGGCCCACAAATACTACTACTTCGACTAATAATAATAAACCATTGGTTTATTGTTGTTATTATTTTATTATTATTATTATTATTATTATTATTATTGTTATTGTTATTGCTATTGTTATTGTTGTTGTTGTTATTGTTATTATGATGTTATTGTATTTTTGTATTAACCTGATCATTTAAAGTGATCATATTCTACCTATATAATGTATAATAAGCGTTATTGCAATGCCTTATTTTTACCTTTGCAAAATCATACATTGTGCATCGGTGTAACAATGGAGGAAGCCTGCAGCTCAGGATGCTGTCCCGCTGTCAGGGCGATGATTCTGGTCTTGGCTTCTCTCGTTTGTCTTTTCGCTGACTACCACATGCCGCCCTGCGCGTTGGACTCCGCGTGTCTGCGTCGCTGGAGCCCCGCTACTCACTCAGCTTCATGCTATCTCACTCTCACGTTGTCTGGATTCCTCTCCGTTTTATTTAAACGATTATCAGAAACAGACACGTTTCATTCCCTTTGTTCTGGTTGACTTCAAACCAT
Source organism: Coryphaenoides rupestris (assembly GCA_002895965.2). NCBI lineage: Eukaryota > Metazoa > Chordata > Actinopteri > Gadiformes > Macrouridae > Coryphaenoides > Coryphaenoides rupestris. The sequence continues at coordinate 58,513 of PIJE02001355.1, forward strand.
ATGGCTGTTTCGCTTGATTCCCAGCAAAACAATACACATGCATATGAATGAAGTGCACAATGGAACGACATGATTGACATGTAACAGATTTTTAAGTGTTATCATCTTTAATATCAAGCATATTGGTTCTCGATCTGCTGTCTTGGTTACATAGCAAGGTGAACACGCTCCTCTCTGGTGTGCCTCTTCCTCCTTCCTCCCCTGACAAGCCTCCTTCTCTCCCCTCCCCCTCCTCGCCGTCTGCTCCGCTCTCTCCCTGCACGCCAAGAGAAACAGCTGAGACCAGTTTCTGGGAATCAGCTGCGCTCTCTCTCTCTAGACATGCTCTCCAATTGCCCGAACACGGTGTGGACACGCGTCCATAAATGTCCATCAACACGCCACGTTAGCCTATAAATTAGTGCGTGATCGAGCGTTTACCATTTACCATGAGGGAATCGTACACAAATAACCACCGTGCTATACATTTATATTGTTGAATATGTCAAATGTTTGTCAGTATATGATGCGTTGCACAATTGGAATTGTATTTAGGAAATATGTTGTGTTGCTATATAGTTTATTTTCGGAGTCTTTGATTGTTATCCGTCTTCGTGGCCATGCTGTGATTCTGCGACGTCTTCATTCGGACAACACCACACTATGACCTCATTCCGGGGAGTGGCCCGGCTAAACGCGCGTTGCATTATGTACCCGGAGTCTGTTCGTTGAGCTGGTCCGACTCTCCGTGTCCCACGTAGCGCCGACCGGGTGCGCGCAGCGGAGCTTTGCGCCGGACGCGCACTGTAGACGGTCATTATATGTAAGTGGGTCAAGCGCGTATACGTGCTTTAAAAATGGCTGCGCGCCTCGCTTGACTTGTACACAATTGTGGAAGTCATGCGGTATAGTGGAACCAATCACACACACACACACTCTCTCTTCTGTGTACGCCTCTGGATGCTGATGTGCCTGCTTCTGTTGTCTGAATATGTCCTGAAAACAATGCTTGGGGCTCTTTCTATGGCGTGTCTATGTACTGTATTGCTGTCTCTCTCTGCTGCAGCTCGGAGGTGGTAGTCGGCGGGGGAGGGGCCGGTAATTTTTCCGCTATGCGCTGCAGCAGATGGAGCTCTCAAGTACCGGGACTCTACACTGAGTTCGATTCCTCCCTCTTGCTACTGCGGTTTAGGCGGGGCCTGCTGCTGGTGGCAGTGGGCACCAAGCAATTCTGTCCAGCTGATCAATCCGGTTAAGCTGCTACCACCGGAACAAAATGCAGAGGAGGCTTATCCGTGGCCTGCCTCAGGTCACTGTCTTGCTTGTTGGTGTTTGTTTCCTTTGCCATGCCTGCCGTGCCGTTTGAATACGTTGTTGGTGATTGGGAAGACAAACAACAACTCAAAAGCAGTAGCCTACTCGTACTTGCAAAGCCCTGCCCATTTCATGAGGGCAAACGAGTTGTCAGCCGTTGCACATAAAAGCTTTAGGAACCCCGCTGACTTCAGTGCAGCAAATGCACTCAATAATTGATTCTCTGCATTACCCTGCTTGAGGCACGCTGAGTGCGTTAGCGGCTAAATAGCACTGCATCCGTGAAGCAAGCGGGGAATGTGACATTTATTGGTGATATTCTCCGATGTGGGCTACACACCACAACGTGTTCTATAGTGTGTAGTCACAGACAATGCGTTTTAGACGTTACATTCTACAATAATAAAGAAACAGCAAGGTTGAATGATAATTAGATGTATTATTTTATTCTGGTCACTACGGAAGAATATGCATTTTGTATTTCAGTCTCACTCATCTCCGTTGAGTAGAAGCGTCATAGGTTGTATTATATATTCACACATCTTGTGTGTGTCTCTGTGTGTCCACTTCCTGTTGTTTTTCTTCCTCATACAAGGGCGTGTCTTTTGTGAGGATAGCTCGTCTAGATCAGGTTGTCATGGAGACCATTCTGAGCAGTAATGAAGTAATGTGCTCGTCCGCTTCCAGGGAGCTGCTGCCCAGTGTGTTTACCCACACCCTCCCCCCCCCCCCCCCCATCCACTGGATGCGAGAGAGAGAGAATGAAAAAAATACTGCAGCTAAAGGGAAGGGGAGAGAACATGATGTGCTATAAAAGTACAAATGATGATTGGGCTATATAGAAGGAAAAAGAGACTTAATAAAGTTCAGCCAAGAAGTAGACTGGAAACCAAGCATTACGCATTGCGATGGCAAGGAGGAGGAAGTAACAGAAGGGGGAGAGGGAAACGAAAAAAAAAGCAAACCGCTCAAAATGTCGCCTGCAGCAGCTGATTGAGAACAGCAGAGGTATTAGCATTTGGTCACAGGATGAAAATGGGCTGGCGTTTATCACCACCCCACCCCTCCCTTTGGTAACTCCCCTGCTTCCCACCAACCACCAAATCCGGCTCCCCCCCCCCGAGTACTCTTATCATGCGCACTTGGTTTAGGGTGGTGGCTTGGGGATGTTGTTGCTCTCTGTTAGATTAGCTTTGTCATGCTCCAAACAGCAGCGAAAACGGCAGCCACAACCATATTCTCTCTCTCTCTCTCTCTCTCTCTCTCTCTCTCTCTCTCTCTCTCTCTCTCTCTCTCTCTCTCCCCCTCCTCGGTGAGGGACATAAAGCCAGCGGGTCCTGAGAGAGGGAAGTGTGCGCAGCAAAGCCTGCCTGCTCTGCCTGTGATAGCTTTGTCTGCCTGCGCGGTTCTGCATCTGCTCTACGTACGCACGGCCAGAGAACCCCAGAACAGCCGCGCCACTGTTTGACCGAAGAAGTGGCTCTTGAGGGAGCCATCTTGTCTTTTTATTTTTTTTCCGAGGCTGCTGGGTCCTTCATCCCCTTTAACATGAAAGGGAGAGAGTGTGCCGAGTGAGCACGCCCAGTGGGTGCCCTCTGCAGGCCGTGTGGACAAGTGGCGTCGTTCTGCTGTTAATGACTTTGGATTATAAAACTACAGGGAGGAGGAATGCTATTCATTGTTGTTGTTGTTGTTTTAGAATATATTACACGGTTGGAAGTGACTTTTTGATGACACTTTATGTCTGACCGTCAAGCAGACTATGAATTAACTCATTTATTATCAGCCCTCCGCTGCATGAGATGCACCTTCATACCAAAAGGATTCTAGTAATGTAGGTTTTTTTTTGTTTTGTTTGCTTCTAGTAGTCCACAAACACAACATTAATTTAGGGTACAGTCAGTCAGATAGTCACACACACGGAACGCCATTGTATTGTGACACAGAACAAATGAGCATTGATACTGAGCATTGAAAAGACCAACATTAGATTAGATTAGATTAAGATTCAATGTATTGGCATTGCCACAGCACAAGTACAGTTACAAGCGAAAAGAAAGTTGGCATCTAACCAGAGTGGCCACAATGATGAGCACATATGTGTTTCAAGGTGTGTGACCAAAAACAATCCACTGTTTATAATCAGCTGTACTCATAACACCTAGTAACATCATGTGACAACTGATTAAGACTCTCCTTTATCGTTATCAGACATCGTCATGTACTCTTCTGTAAAGTCACTTGGGAAAAAGCGATCTGACCAAGCCCCACATGTAAATGGAAAGTTCATTCTCCAGGGACCGGTTTAGTTCCTTAATTAATTTTGTTCCCTCGTAAGCTGAGCATTGTCACAGTGACAACAATGACTTAAATCCCCTTCTTTGAAGCCACAAAGCTTCACATGGGGTAGCTGCCTTGTTGGTATTATACAATGACGGTGGTAACACGCATAACCGGTTTCATAGAATTTGGGTTGGCGTTGGCATCGCCAGCACATGAGAGACTACCATGCGATTGGATGCGAGAGTTGACGTTTGTCACAATTGTGAGACTAATAAAATAACAGGACTAAATATATCCTGCATTAACTCGTGGATGATGCCACATTGCATTCAGCATGAGTCCTGCAGAGATGGTCCTGCATCATATACTACACTGTTGTTTCTCCTCCCACCCCTGGAGGGGGTCATGCTCC